>SRPS01000185.1:0-59096 GCA_018360175.1 Claviceps arundinis
TCGTACAGTCGTCAGTCTCATTCAGTTGTTCCCGCGTAGGGCTTGTGTGTTGTTCTTTTCTTTCTTATTCCCCTGGACCCTCAGTTTATCTTGCGAGGCTCTACCGCTGGTACATATGTACTTCTTCGTGTGCTGAAAATTGCCCTCAAATACCTATCTGTTCTTGACGCTCTTCAATTCGGCTCATTCCGGAGTCCGAATCAAACGATTTCTTCACGCAGTATATCGAGATCTTAGGCAACTGCGTCAGTACGCGACATTAAGCTGACTTTGCCCCAAAGCCGTGGTATGGCTATAGGTATGCCGTCTGCTCAAGATATCGTGTTTCCCCGGCCTTGGATGGGAAGTCGAAATTCCTTACGTGGATACACCTTCTGGCGACGATATCATGCTACAGCATCAAAGGAAATGTCCCCAACACGCAAGAAATAAACCATCGAGGCATCAAGATGGTCCCAAGCTGACGCAGACTTTGAGGCGTCCTTCGCCCCGATTTCCCAACGACCGGGCCTCCACGAGACTGGGGGCGTCGAAGCCAAGCGTGACTCTTTTCCATGAACACATCACATCTTGAAGTGTATCATTACAGCAAGCTCTCACGCTATCCCGCGGTGGTCTGTCGACTCTACGAATAGTGAGCATCGAAGAAATGACGCGCTAGAGAGAGAACTAGAAAGAGAGACCGAAAGACCGAGGATAACATTCGTATCTCAATGGCAGATGAGCACATACGCCCGCGACTGGTAGCTTTCTTACCATCAAGAACGCCAATACTTGTTATAGCAAGTCCACGGTGAGGTCTCCTTTGTTTTAGGATCGTTCGAAATGATTATCAAGAAATATGTCGCGGAATATATCGCCATTCTTACATGTAGCAAAAGGTTCTGTTTAGGCGACATCGCGAACAGCCTTCCTTTAATGACAAGACAAGTCATACATGAGAGCAATAGTTGCACCCACCATTTCTAATGATTAGAAACCATCATTTCCTGTCATCTGAAGACGATTACCGAGATCTTCGTTGTCGATATCACAATCCGGCAGGGCGTTTTTCCAGACCAGTAATCACATAATAAAGAAGCGAGCTGTGCCTATCGATTCTACTCGAGCACACAAAGCACTCAGCATCCTCAAGTCCAAGCTCAGAACGCTCCATGGTCACGGTTTGTTTCATGCTTTCCGTTGCTCGAGCTCTATCTGGTGTCAAGCTCTGTGTGCAGCAAGGCGCGGAGCCTAATGGTTTCCTCAAAGCATATCAAGCCAACTTCCAAGCTTGAAGCATTTTCTGCATTAGCCGCCAAAGACCGATCGATTCGCATGCGACGTGCATTATGAGCACCCCAATGTCCACACGGGAGACGTTTTCATTACTACTGCCTAGACAACATGAATTACGCCATAAAAAGTCGAGAAGGGGCTGATGTGGCCGTAGTCGCAGCAACATAGAAGGGCTCAATCTAGGTTGTCGGCATTCCGAGATTTACAACCCCCAGAACTTTGCTACAACATGAAGCTACGGTCAAAGAACCACAAGGCTAGACCATGGCGAGGGAGTTGAACTGGGCTGGAGGTTTCGCTCACTGATCTGTGACATGCCTATGGAATACAATACAAGAAAGGCGCACAAATGGAATCGTGACGAAGAGCAACCGTGACCAAGCATGTAAGCATTGCCCTTCTTGGCAGTCCACGCATGCTTCGACACTGAGTGACGGGTTTCCAGTAAGTACATCGTAACACCGTCGGTGCAAATTGTTTCGACGTCCCGAGATGAAAGCCGCACGTTCTTCTTGCATTGTTTGCCCGCATCTTCACCGCACAGACGCGGCTTCCACTATGCAGAGTGTGGAACACCTACGAAAAGGAAAAAAATCCGCAGCATTCGATCCTGTCTAGTGTTAGGTATTTGACATCTCGATCTGTCGCACGGGCGTGAGGATGTAACGCTCGATGGCGTACATACCACAGAGAAAGCACACCACTTGATCAGTATCGCAACAATAGGAGGCTCTCGTAGTGAAGCTACACTATTTACATAGTTACATCGGCTAAGGCATTTGCAGTCATTGAGGCTGAGTAGAGTAGCTTCAAGCTTTCACGCCAAAGTAGAAATGACTGGCGAGCCTAGGGACAACAACGTTCATACTTTTCTTGCTTCCTGTTCCCTTGTATCAAGGTATGGTCTCTTTAAAGATTGTAATTAGGCGCAGAACGCTGCACACAATTCTTTTCAAAGAAGTCTCGCCGGAAGAGGAGATACCTGCATCAACCTCGCAATCGTCTTTCGTTCTCCTGCACATTGGTGAATGATGACGAGGTGCAGCTCCAACCTTCTTCTCTTCTTGCCGCGCTTTCCATAGGTACTCTTTCCAATAGGACATTTCTAGGCAAGCTCTCTGAAACACTGCCCCTGACTCGCCATAATCCCACGAGCCTACGGAGTAAGGTGATATATGCACGTCCCCTGCCGTGCGTGACGTAACTCAATCGACATGGCCGGCCGGGGCAAACAGATGTCGGCAATCTGCTCGGGGTGGATTATCGAGACGCTGACACTGGTGCATATTTAATGTACTGGAAATAGCGTCAATGTGCTCGTAAAGGCCCGGGTGCTGGGACACCCCAGCCGCTCTAAATCTCGGGGGAGAATCCAAAAATATGTCCATCACCCATAGTATTCGTGAACCTTGACGACACTTGTGGTGGCTGTGTTTCAGCGGCTCGCGCACGATGAAACTTGGCCAAGTGGTACTACTGTGCATGCCTGGAGGCTGGTATTGTTCGGCCCCGACACCAAAGGATTCAAACAACAAGTTGCCGCTCGCCGTCGCGGCATCTACAACAAAAGCAAGGGCAGGGTCGGAAAGGCCAGCAGCATTGGGCAATGTGTGTACATACATACATACCTACTTGCTGGCAATATGCATGATGAAGTAGACTACGGCAGCTAGGCAGGTACGCACTTATCTGGCGCGGGATGTGACCCGGGAATGTCGTAACTCTTCAAACAAACATGAACCGGACCCTTCAAGCATGAGAATCCACCTGCGACGGGCAGAGTCTCAAGCAAAGCTCAATGGGTACGGGGAAGCGGGGGAGCGCCCTTTTAGCCGGTCTACCGATATGCAGGCGGCAGGCAACTGACAATGGACTGCGGGAAGTGGCAATTGAGTGGCAATGGTGACAGGTCATTCGCTTGCGTTTCATGGGTTCGTGTCAAATACTTGTTGGACGGGAATCACAGGATCAATACGAACGAGGCCCAGTCCAGTTGGATTTTGGGAATGACTGGAGAATTGGTTCAGCTTATTTGGCCCTTGATGGCGCTGCGTGCATCAATCTCAGCCTCTTTCCAATCCAGATGCAGCAGCATTGAGTGCCGTGGCTGCACTAACCTCCCCCCTTTACTTGGTTCCTTCCCTGAACCGGGTTGACTTTTCCGCCCTTGGAACCCCAACGACTCACGAGCCCCCGATATCCGGCATTCTTCTTTCCCGCAACGTTGCTTCACTTGCTAGCGGGCGAAACCAGGACAGCAAGTCCAGCAACAGCTTTTCAGAAACTTTGCTGCCATTCCGCCGCCATTTGATCACGGTCTGGTTTGGGTTGGTCTGCATCAGCCTGGTCAAAGCCTGGCTCCTCATCACTGCAGCGACCCGACCTCTAGGAGTCTAGTTCCGCGTTAGCGCAGCCGCTGTGGTGACGACAGTGGGCACTGGGCACTATTACCAGTCCATACCACCACCGGCGGCAGTAACCAAGTTCTACATACTCCTGCGATTTCATCTCCCACAATCTATGGTTCGTCTCATTTTGTTCTATTTTTCTCAACCCATCCTCCCTGCAGCTGGGGATATCAGTCCAACTCACTGCGCGCTTGAGCGCCCAAAATCTGTTCAAGTCGAGGGCTTATGCACCTCTCGAGATACACGTCGTTCTGCGCAATAGGACTTCCAGTGCCCCTTCGACGTCGGCGACCCGCTAGTTCAGTTCCTCGCTACCAGAGGCCATCATCGAGCACTTCTTGCCCGTGATGCCGCGCTATCCTAACGGTGACCCTTCCGAGAGGGAGCCGTTAGAAGGACCACACGAATACATTGATTCATCTCGGAGAGACGCCGCTAATGCTTATGAAGACAATTATTCTTCCAACTCGGAACCACCCTACTACGACATGACGTCGTTGGGTCACCCGCAGCAATCATACGTGTCGGACACGATGCTTCCGCAGCAACAACCAAAGAAATACCAGCCATATCAACCGTTTGTCAAGCGTGACAGTTCTTCGTCCAGTAGTTACGGAGACGACAACGGAATAGTGGCACCGCCTCCTCCCCCTCCTCATCGCAGTGAGCTCTCCCGAATCGACGGAAGTCAACAACGTGCCGAGCACTTAGCCCAGAACAATAACCCCCCCGAGGGCCATTACAATGAGCACGCTGCTGGCGGCATGTACGACGGTTCTTATGAGGTTCACAATGCTCGTGAAAGCGACGTGGAGGCTTTAGGAGGGAGCACAGGGCAACTGCCTCCTCCGCCGTCAAGAGCACAGTATCCAAGTTCATCACTTCCCGGTGTAGGCTATGCGTCCGATAACCGAATGAATCGGGTTTCCGGACAACAACAGCTGCCTGAGCCAGGCTCTCGTTCAACTCTCAACCCGTTCGGCACTCCTTCCGCTACGCATTCACCAGCGCGAAGTATAAAAAGCTTTGGTACCGAATCATACGCAGACGATCCCTATCAAGGCCGAACTATATCGCACAGATACCATGACGCCAGTCTCGGCGTCGTTAACCCCCACGAAATCATCGATGACGGGGACGACGGCTTGCATTATGGGAAACACAGTCAGCGCACCTCGATCCTCAGCCTATCACAGTCTGACAGGGCCAGGGGAGTAGTAGGACCTGCTGCTGCCGCAGGGGGTGCGGCAGGTATCGGGGCGGCAGCGGCAGCCACGGGGGGCGCTCCAGTTGGCAGTGGTAAGTTGATAATAGATAATTCCCAACAGTCCTCCGTCGGCTATGGCTAACCCTCATGCTGTCAGGTTATGGTGGCCGCGGCGGTGGTAACTCTCAGCTCGATCGCGAAAAAGCTAGTAGGTGGACGTCGAGTAAACGTGGCTCCAACAGCAAGAAATGGAGGTGGGCGGTGATCATTCTTGTTTTTCTCATCGTTGTAGGAGCCATCATAGGTGGTGTTGTTGGCAGTATGATTGCGGGCAACAAAAAGTCCGGTAGCCGTGGGCAGTCAGCATCTGATGATCAGGACAAGAATGGTGATCTCGATATCAACAGTTCCGAAATCAAGGCGCTCATGAACAACAAGAATCTGCACAAAGTCTTTCCCGGCATGGATTATACACCATTCAATACGCAGTATCCCGATTGCATACACAATCCGCCCTCACAAAATAACATTACTCGTGATGTTGCGGTTCTCAGCCAGTTGACAAACAAGATTCGATTGTACGGTACCGATTGTAATCAAACGCAGATGCTGATCCATGCCATCGACAGGCTCCAGCTGAAGAATGACGTCAAAATATGGCTAGGAGTGTGGCAGGATAAGAATACAACCACGAACGCGCGACAGTTGGCGCAAATGTGGGACATCTTGGACCAGTATGGGAGCGAGCCCTTTGAGGGCGTCATTGTTGCCAACGAAATCCTGTTTCGCAAAGAGATGACGGTCACCCAGCTGGGCACTATTTTGGACGGGGTGCGCAGCAATTTCAGCACCAAGGGTATCAAGCTTCCCGTTGCATCCTCAGATCTGGGTGACGATTGGACAGCTGACCTCGGTGCGGAGAGCGACTACATCATGGCCAATATTCATCCGTTTTTCGCAGGCACATCGGCAGAAGATGCTGCAAGCTGGACATATGACTTTTGGACCGGCAAGGACAAGCAATTTTGGAAAACAGACAGTTCGAAAAATATCATCTCGGAAACAGGCTGGCCTAGTGCCGGTGGCAAAAACTGTGGCGAGTCTCCTGTGTGCACATCGTCTACACCGGGCTCTGTTGCAAGTATCGACGGCATGAATACGTTTATGGAGAACTGGGTATGCCAAGCGTTGGCCAATGGCACCAACTACTTCTGGTTCGAAGCCTTTGATGAGCCCTGGAAGATTCGATTCAACGAAGGAGATAAGAATTGGGAAGACAAGTGGGGGCTCATGGACCGGAATCGCAAGCTCAAGTCCGGGGTCAAGATTCCTGACTGTGGCGGAAAGACGGTTTGAGACGGGTTACATACTCATTTGATGCGCATGATACTCTCAATATCTATGCATTCCTGTTTTTTCGTCACTCTGCCGGTTTGGCAATCATGGCCCCGCGCGCAATAGCATCCACAACTTTGCATCTCGAGCGCGTCGCCTCGCAGGCGCGCAGACAGCATTAGTCTTGTATTGGAACCATACGTCAGCCATCGTGTCTGACGAATTGCACTTATCTGGGTTTTCTTTTTGAGATGGCGTTGGGTGTTTCGGAACACGGCCATGAGATTTTATGATTAATGCTTTTGTCTTTGCTGCACAACGGAGCAGCCTCTTTGGTGTTTTCTAGGTTGTCTTCCAAGTATGTAATGGAAGAGACGATTTCACGACGGTGTCCTGCCATGTACATTGTATGAGAGGCTTGGCATCGCGCATTGCTCATGTATATCAAAGGAGGGGGAATGGGTATATGGTAAACATGCAGCGACTTTTAATTGTTTTTGGTCGGTGCGGATGGCTTTCAGCTTGATGCGACGTCAATAGGTCCATGTGTGCTAGCTAGTCTTGTGTGTGTGTGTGGGAAAACATTGATGGTTCACATGTCTGTGGAAGTTACTGCAGTCTGCGAATACAATGTTCGAACAAATATCCCTGACTTTGACTGGATTCTTACAACGGCTGTTCCGCTGGCTCATCAAGAGAATGGCGGTACGCCTTGAAGGAAGGGGAAATCGATGTTGCTTGGTTTAGAGAGACGTGTCGTCTTGTCCGCTTTCGGTTTGTTAACTTGACCCTACGCTGAGTAGTCTATGAGATTCGACTTTGACGTCTCGTCGGCCAAAGGATCATCAAGCATACATGCATGATACGATCAACACCCATCCTTCAGTCCAGTGCTCACCCTTCGCTCTTCGTCCCGAGGCAGCCCCCCCCCCCCCGACATCGTGGGCTCTCCCGTCCTTTTCCAAACTATCCCCGTCATCAATCTTGCGAAGCCTCCCCTCCGCCGGGGACTCCTCATTTTTTTTGCCTTCCTTCCCCGTATCAATCCTTCCCCGTATGACTATCACTTCTATTGACAACGACTTCACCCCTGTCCTCTCCTGTTTCGCTCCTCCGCCAATACATCCACGTACCACTGAACACGATGCCCTCCTGCGGAAACTCCCATTTCTGATACGTGTCATGCATTTCTCTGACTCCGCGCAAGCAATCTCCTGGAAGCATAAGCCTGTTTTGCGTGTGGTTAGCTGTCTAATCCGTAACGCGGAGAGGCGTCTCTCTCGGGATGTTCAAAAAAGAAGAAGAGAAACAGGAGGGAGGGGGAGGGGAAGGGGGAAGGAGAGGATGCTACGTACTGCTCCCATGTTTCCCAGTCAGTTCCAACATATACAGAAGGCAAGTAATCCTGGAGAGCCTCCTCGTATAATGGTCGGTAGAGGTGTATTCCGTAGAGAAGCGTGTGCGGTGTCACGGCGGTACTAGCAAGTGGTGCAGGAACCACGGCGTGACCTCGTGCGGCGAGGAATGCAGTGTCTGCGTCTGTGAAGAGGGGTTCTTGGAAAGTACAATGGATGGTGGTGTTGAAGACGGTTTCTATACAATTTCGGCCGGCCGTGGGTACAGTACGCACTCTCTGCGTTTAGTTTTCGGACATGAAAATAGGGGAGATAAGCTATGTACAAGCAAGGGGGGGCAAGGGAGGGAGGGGGGGAGCGAGAGTTTAGAAGAAAGGGAGAAGGGAAGTGAGTGAGTGAGTGTGTGTGTGTGTGTGTGTAAAAGGAAGGGAGAAGGAAGAATATACCCAGCTCTTGGACCATGGCTTCAAAGACCAGATATTGTATGTAGGCACGGCGCTTGGCTTCCCAGGCTCCATCGGGGGGATCGAAACTCCCCAGACCTAGACAGACTGCTTTGTCGACGCGCGAGCATGTTCCTGCGTTGGCTCTGATGAGAAGTCTGATGGAGTGGCAGCATTGCTGGGTGGGGAGGTCTTGGCGCATGCGGTGGTATTCGGAGGTGATGTCCTCGAGAGAGCGAGAGGCTTCCGTGTTGCGGATTGCGCGAGGTGAGATGATAGTAGCAGTGGAAGGTTTTCGTGAGCGACGGTTCTTCTTGGGCTGAACTACTTGCCATTGCTGTTGCTGAGGGTTCAAGGGTTGTGAGAGCCCGGCTCCGGGTGACGGTGTGACGATCAGGCAATCCTCCATTGTTTTATTATTCGTTGAGAAAGGTGAGAGTGAGGATTATTGGACATTTGCCATTTGCCTGATGAGCCGCATTTGAGACTATGGTATTCACTTGGTGCGTTATTATTAGTGAGGAAGCCGGGGCTGGAGTGAGTGCCTAGGCGATGGTGTCTGCTCCTGGGAGATGCGCAGCAGCGCAGCATGTCTACAGTGTACACGGTCCCCGTTCCCGTTCGTAGTGGGGAGGCAAAAAAAAATAAAAAAGAGGATCTTGCAGCGTAGAGGTAACCAGAAAGCTAGGCCGACAGTCGCTAGTCGAGGGGATGAAATGTCTCCAAGATACTTGCGACGTGTCACGTTCTACGATACTGTCTACGATACTGTAAATAAAAACTCTCCTTTCGCTTGCACTTCAAATCCGAATTGATTGTTGGAGTTGTGCCTGTCGGTGACGTCGCTGTCTCTCCCCGGTCGCAAAGCGTTTCGCCCCATTGGTTCCGCACCCAACATTGGCCACGCGTTGTAACGCGCCACCTGTTGCTTCCTCCACTCGGGCGCTTAAATAGGTACCTACAGGCTACACACATACCTCTTGCTTCATCCCCTCGGCAGAACCCGCCATTCCCGCCTCTCCGCCAGCGTCTCTACATCTCCAGGAGTCCAGGAGTCCAGGAGTCCAGGTCCCAAATACTCTTCAGCGTCGCCGCCGTCAGCATCCCCGAGTTGGTCATTCTGCTTTCTTGTCGTCGCAGCTTGTAGTATGTATGATGATCGCCCACGGTTGAGACGTGATTGGAGCCAACTTGCGCATTGCCATCTCAATTTCTTCCCACCACTCACAGCCGCCGCCTTGTCGCTGTTCCCCCCGATACAAATATCACTCACCCGGGGACTGGACATTAGCGCCCGCGTGAGGTGCACAGGAAACATAAGTGCATGCATGAGATCTGCAGAACTCCTCATGGGAACTTGTAATCCCAACCTCCCGTCAGCCGTTGCCCCTCTTGTCCTGCCCTCTCTCTGTTCTCAACCTTGCCCTCGTCCTTCTTTGCTCGCCATCTATTGTAAAAACGCTCTCCTCGTCGCCTGTGTTTCCTCGATTCGCCAACCTGCCGTCTTAGCTTGTTAGGCCTGAGACTATAACACAAGTTGACATTGCTGTTTCCTGCCATCTGGGACCAAGGCAACCTCTTAGCCACCCAAAGATGATCTATTATACCATCCTTGTTACACTTGCCTTTGCGGCCCTTGCCCAAGCCCACTCCGTCATCACATTTCCGGGCTCGAGAGGGAATAACCTCATCACAAACGACACATTCCCCTATGGCATGCAATGGATGTATCCATGTACGTTGGAGAGAACCTTCATTTCCTCCCGCCGCATCTCATGATGGGCAGAAAGCCCAAATTTAATCAACAACACAATACACATTGACTGACACATTCCGTTCTTTTCTGTTTCCCAGGCGGCGGCATGGGAACCACCAGAAACCGCACATACTGGCCCACTACCGGCGGCGCAGTCGCTTTCCAACCAGGCTGGTTCAGAGGCCACTCCCTCGCCGTCATATACATCAACCTCGGCTTCGGCACAAACGGCCCAGACAACGGCCCAGAGAACATGTCCAACCCCATGGTCAGTCCTTTCACCATCCAGGGCCCGACTAATAACCCCTACCCGGGCACTATCTGCTTGCCGCAAGTACCCCTCCCGGCGAACGCGAGTGTCAAGGCTGGAGATCTGGCTACCATACAAGTCGTCGAGCTGGCTCAGCATGGCGCTGCGTTGTACTCGGTAAGTCAAGTCAGACACCAGAAGTTGCTACAATTATCCCCTCGTTTTTCAGTATCTTTTCTACAAAAGGCGCCAGCAGGACGGGATCGACTGCTCCGTAGAAACCCTTGATATATCACGATTAAAGGACTACAGACTACACGTTCCATGGGAAATCTGAAAATGTAACCATAGAAGGGAACATTGCTAACAGTTCTGTGTTAGTGCGTTGACATTATTTTTGCAGAGCCCGGTGATGCAAAGCTCGGCACTGTCAATGAAACAAATTGCTTCAATTCCACGGATATGGGCTTTGCAGACATGTATACCATTGCCACGAAGAACTCTGGAAGCGATGAATATATCAAGAATGGCGTTGACTCGTCGCGGAAAGTCAGTTGGATGGGATATGTGCCGTTACTCATTGCAGGCTTGTCAGCCGTGTGGTAGGTTCACCGTTCGTGTAAGTTGACCTTCATGAGAAAATTCTGTGTGCAAGGGAAGGAAAGAGGAGGTCAAGCGGAAGAGATGGGGCGAAATGCGGGAGGAGAGAGAGAACTCTTCAAATAGGCGGCTGGTGCCTTGATCGCTTCTGCGGTGTCTTGACGCACGCATTGCATCCCGTTGTGAACTTTTCTCTGATTAGGTATGTACCTAAGGTTGGTCCTGTTCACAGTGGACCGAGGTAGGCTTGGATGGCGTGCATTAGTGGAACTGGCTTTGGAGTGTGGAAGACAAGCGTGGACATGATGAAACTATAATACAGTATATAATGATAATGATGATGATGATGATCGATTTAGTACTCTACATATGCTGCTTTAGCACTAGTACTTCCAACTAATCTATTCCGTGTAGGAATTACTCCAGGATACATCATACGGCGAAAGCCAATATGCTAGTTTCGAGATCTGCGTATCAGGACCGCCGGTACCCTGACTGTCCAGGTATCGTGATTAATTCACCTCAAGGTTCAACAATTGTCTCTGCTAAAGCGCAGTCCTGAAACTGGTTTCCGACTCCCTCGAGCAAGAAAGAGCAAAACTTCGGCTTCCACGTCTCATGCAAACTCGTAAGGTTGCGTCCCATTAGGCCATTACAATCGACATGCCCTTTCGTTCAGTCATAAACACCCATTTCTCCCGTGGTTTGACGCAATTGACCTATACCTAAAGCAATGCTATACACTCATCCGCCACTGCCTTGACCCGATCCTCCGTTGCCCGAGCCTTAGCTCCGCGAACCCATGCACCAACTTCTAACCCGACCGTCACCTCCTTCGACGAGACTAACAGTGTACCCAAAGCGATGAGTCCTCGATACAAAACTTCAGAATCAGATTGCTCATCGAGTACGGCGCCAAGTACGACGACGAGTCTGCGTCGTTGGTCCGGGGTCAAGAGTTTCTCTTTGTCGACCAAAACAGAAAGATTCAGAGCTGATGTAGCCACGGCGATGAGCAAGTTTCGATTGAACTGTCCAATGGCATCACCTCCTTTGACTCCGACAACGCGCTCGAGATACTGCATCACATTGTTGGCTCGTGAGATGATTAAGCTCCGGCCATCGGCGGTGGCACACATGTTAGCGACCGCTCGCGTGCCCATCATGACTGCGTGTTCATTTGGATCAGAATCGCTGCTTATGGAGAACGCCATGGCTAGGTCCAGAGCGGTTCCGTGCTGTGCGTCCGAAAATTGAGCTACAGACGGGAACCTCGCAATGCAGCGCAATAGATCCAAAGCAGCCAGTCGATCCCCGTACGGCCATGCGGTGACCATTCTTACAACCAAGCCTAACGACTGGACTGGAATGGATTGGCCATTCTCGAGCGCTTGACGGAGAGACTCTAACACGGTCACTTCTCCCGGGTTGAGCGCGATGTCTTTGCGGCCCGAGGAAATTAACGTCTTGTTAACGCAAGACAGCTTCGAGAACATAGCTGGAGAAGAAGAGAGAAAACCGTCAGTGTCCGTTTTACATGTCGACCAAGAAAAAAGAAATGCTCGTTAGCAAAGGGGGGAAGGAGATCATCAATGTCAGTGTTTGACCATCATACCTTCATATTTTGCTGTTGATAAGTTCAAGTACTCCTTTTGGGGCAAGACTTTTGTTTGCGCTGCTTCGGACTGCCCAGGACGGTAACGTGATTCCGTGCCATAAGGGTCTGGGCCTGAACTATCAGTTTGCCCCAGAGTAGCACCTTTGGTATTCTTGGTGATGAAATTTGCCACATTATCCAAGTAACTCAGTGGAAGCTCGTTGTCATTGAGGAACTTGGTGGCTCTTTCGTACGGATTTTCGGACAAGTTGTATGGCAGTTTCAGCGGCGGCTTGCCATCTTCGATGTCGACATCAAACACGAAGTCATAGGCTTCGCCGTTGAATTCAACCCTACGGCCACTGCTCCCGGCAGCATCAACAACGGTACCAACATTGATCCACAATTGTTGGCTCATGGACCACGTATGGGCTGTGACGTTTCCGTTACTCTCCTTGATCATTTGCACCTGGCCCTCCTTGGTACCGGCTTTAGCGGTGAGAAACTCTGGGCCTGGGAGTTTCTCCTTGTTGATGCCGCCCAGCTGCTGCTGAGGGATAGCTGATGATCTAACAGAAGACTCAAATTCAGCAAGAGTCTCCTGATTAGCCACTTTGTCAGGTCTCCGGGTGAACACTCGCGCAACGCCGTCGCTCGCGCCCGTAACAATATCGCCCGTTTTGGCATCGGCAGCTACTGTCCACACAGATATAGCTGGGTGTGTAATCGTCTGAATACACTCAGTGCCTTTCCACACACGAACAGTACGATCCTCTCCGGCGCTGACCAGCTCTCCTGATGAAAGGCTGGTCAGACTGTACACGAAACTATCATGCCCGTGCAGCTCACCCATCTGTTGTCCGTTAAGTTTCCAGAGCCGAATTGTTCCGTCATTACTTGCACTCGCAATATCAGCACCACTGGGGTGATTTTGGGGGACTTTGCATAGACCTCGTACAACGTCTGGGGTGTAAATCGTGAATTTCGGCTGCACCTCACCGGCTGTAGATTCGCTCAGATCGAAAACGCGTATATTCTTGTCTGCACATCCAGTGACGGCGGTCTTCTTGTCGAGAGCGACGACACCCCAGACTGCCTTGTCCTCGTGACCAGCCAGCATTAAGGTTGTCTCCCACTTCTGCAGATTCCAAATCCGGGCCTGGCCGTCCCATCCGCCAGATATTAAGTATGAACCGTCGGGAGCCACATCTAAAGTGCAAACATTGTGGGCGTGTCCAATCAATAATCGCTCGGCGTGGTCGGTTGAGGTGGCATCTGGAGACTTGACTTCGATGACCGTGTCTTTACCACCAGAAATGACGAGACCATTCGGAAACTCGGGAGAAGCTGGCGCAAAGGCAATGGAGTTGACGTATTCAGAGCCACGGCTCACAAGAGTTCCTTCGAAGGAGGGTGATGCTTCGGGGCTTCGGAACCATTTACGAACAGTGCAGTCCCTGGACGCTGAAAGAACAACATCAGAGGACGCAAAGGTAACGGCCCTCACCTATGTATCAGCCGTCAATAAAAAGACTCGTTACAAGATGTGCCCAACTCGTTAATCTGCAAGTCAACTTACGTCTGCTTCGTGGCCCAAAAGCTGTGCCGAAAGCTTGAACTCGGCCGTCATCGCACCTTTGATTGCGTAGTTTGAGATTCAACGCCAGTTGCTACTTCAGAGCATAGGAGTTGAAGAAGCTTGCTAGAAAGTTCGTGGCGGCGAATCTGTCCCACAAAAAGTCACAAACACGATTGATTCAGTGATTAGGTTAGGTAGTGAGAGAGGAATGAGGCATCGCAGTACGGAGTACATTGAATAGTTCGGTGACGTTGACGTGGTCACTGCGACCTCGAGCTCCAGTGGGGTGGTGGGACATGTCAGGGGATTTTGCTTGGAATTCGGGAATCGGGAGCTTGTGCAGAATACAGAGTATGTATGTACGCGTGGCTTACTAAGCCTGAAAAGTCACCGATCTGCAAAATCCAAACAAGTCGCGAATTTGTACCGACTCCAGCGTAACACGTAGTGAAGCCAGAGAAGTATGTAGAGGTGCAAACGAGCGCACGAAATTCGGGTCAGCCTGACGTGCATCTCTCGTACGGAGTCAAGCTACATATGCTACCATGGCACGAGGGCTAGTCAGCTGCTCTATGATCTGACCGTCTCGAGAACTCCACACGACCTGACCTGTGGGCTGTACCTTGTAGGCCTACAGGCTGCAGCAACTTTGGCGTGTTTGGGACTTTTAAATTCCTACTTTCTGACTCAAACTTTAGCTACAAGACAATATGTGTTGTCAGAGTCTGCCGTCCCGGCATAACAGAATACGCCCCAACTGGCCGGCAAAGCCCGCTCTTAAACCTTCAAGCATTCTACACGATGTATGAACCCGAACGAGGTTCGAGCTACATCTAATACATCATGGCCAGCTAGGCTCGCAACCTCCCCTGACGCAGTAGTCCTCGCTGCTTCTGGCGCTTATGTCTTGACTCGAAGGCGTCAAATACCCTGAGTGATGCAACCCTGACTGGCATATACCGTCTGCGCTGGCATCTGACTCTCCACTGCTGCAGGACATGCTAAAGCTGTGGCCTATGCGATGATAGCCATCTCGGCTGGCCGAAGTGCTTAAAATGGTACCTTGGTCCACATCGCTCTACTCTGTAGGACGATCGGAACCACCACGCCACAGGCCATAGAATCCATCACAGTTTTTCCACATTTTTATCGTGCCATCTTCCGACGCAGTGGCGTATAATTTGGTGTCTGGTGAGAATGCGATGGACCAGATGGGACCGTGATGGCCCTTGTGGACGTCGACTTCAACCTCATCATCGTAACGAAGCACTTTAGCCCACGTTCCAGGATCTTCTCCAACGACTAATTTGCGACCCTTGACATCAAGCGCCACACTCGCGACGGAGTAAGGCAATTTGATACGCTTCAACTCATCCATGGCTTGGTCGCCACCCCAGAAGTAGACCGTCTTGCCCGCAGATACCGCTAAGACAGGCTTCCCGCCGCCTATATCGGTGGAAGAGGCCAATTCGGGTGCGACGGAGACAACTTCACAGGATTTGATCTCGCCATCAAGGACCTCATGCTTCACACATGCCCGACTTGGCAAGTCAAGCCACCGAATTGTCTTGTCCGAGGCCGTGACAACAATATTTGGATCTTTGGTCCAGCAGATAAACTTGATGGAACTATTATGAACACCTTCGCCGATTTCGAAGCCAGCGGCCGCTGGTATCGTAGCAGACGCGTCTGGGTGGGAGTTTGCAAGTTCGGCCAGATCGAAAACGCGCAGCTTCTTCTCCATTCCGCCTGTGGCAACCAGATCTGAATTATCGGGAGGATAAGCAACAGCGCGAACAATATGATCGTGTTGAAGGGTGTAGAGAAGTTCACCGGTGTGAGTATCCCAAATCTTGCTGTTTGATTCCCTAAGTCAGACGCCCAATCGAAGAAATCGAGACCAAGTTTTGAACGACTGAACTCACGCAGTAAAATCAGCTGAAGCCGTGGCTGCGTTCGAAGCATCAGGACTAAGTCTCGCTTGCCAAACCGCTCCTTTGTGCCCAATGAATGTTCCGATCCTGTAGCGGATGTGAGCATTGTGTCTGCTCAAGGACCGGAGAACTGTCGGTAATCCGCAACATACCAATCACCTGTCACACCGTCCCGTAGCATTGGATTTCCATCTGGCACAAATATGAGTGACTGCACTAAACTGCTCAGCTTTTTCAAGGTAGAGCTATCATTACAAACCTTTGCAGGCGGAGATCATATAGTAGGTCTCCTCTTTCTCCAAGTGAGAGAAGCTCATGTGCGGCACAGGCCGAGAATGGCCATGGCACGTCAGCGGTACATATTGGCGAAGCACATCAGAAGTCATTGTATCCGATGAATCTCTGGTAAAATAGAAGACGTTATCAAGCTCAGAGCCGAATTGCTGGAGAAGGGGAAGCCCAAAGTTGTGTCAACTTGAGACTTTCACTGGATCGTAGCAACGGCGACTCTAACTTGCGCCGCTAGAAGAAGATTGACGAGAGACAGAATTACGATTCGATGTATTTTCCGGTCGTTATTTCGTAGCACAAAGCGTAGGAGAAACAGTCAGGCTGTCAGATGAAAGGAAATGCCAGAAACTGGGTATTCCGTCCACAACAGGCTTTTACGCAGGTAGAAACGAATGCGAGACAGTGTTTTGAACAGGAGCCACAGGGTGAATGAGTGTGAAAAGTTGGCTAATTTCGGATTCTTGGTGGCTGTGCTCGAAGTATGTGGATGACCGGGGCGAGAAGCCGTGGTGGTCGAGATGCGATGCGAGATTCGGGAGATTCGAGATTCGAGGAATTGACGTTTCAAAGGTGGGACAAAACGTGAAAGCAGGTACAAAGTACCTAGTACATAGTCACTACCAGGTAGGTACATAGGTATCTTGGCGGGGTACTAGGCGGTAAGTTGCAAGTCGTGGCAACTTGCTCCTTCTTCTCCTTCTTCTCCTTCTTCTCCTTCTTCGAGTTCTTCGAGTTCTTCGAGTTCTTCGAGTTCTTCGAGTTCTTCGAGCACCAGACTGACAAAAGTGAAAGTTACTAGCTAATAAGCTGCAAAAGGATCGTACACATAATGAAAACGGATGTTTGAAGTCGCGGTAATGGACTTTCCGCTTATCATACGTGGTCGATGGGTACAGTGCGACTGAGACATCGACAACTCGTACACAGTGAGGTTGTTGACATCAAGAGTGGCCGACTAATGATCAAGGCACCGTACCTAATCGTATGTCACGATGAATAATTCTGATGTTAGATGCGGCGCCTCCATCTACGAAACATGGTGACGGAGGATGGTCAATCATCATCAATGCATGTGACATTTGTTATATGCATAATACATAGCTCCGTAGAGATACACTGCGGTTTGTCGGATTAAACCTTTTCCGCCCAAACTAGAATTAAGGACAGCTTGACCAGTACCATGTGATGCACATAGCGCCGGCGCCGCGTACATCATCTCGACCCCTTCTTCCAGCTATCACCATCTTTCCGACCCTCTGCCATTCGTTGATCGACGTTTTCGAACTAACAAGCCTTTCACCATACAATGGCCGACCAAATTCAGGAGCTCGTTGATACACCAAGTCAATTTTTAAAGGATGGCGTTCAATTCATGAATAAGTGCCAGAAGCGTATGCGCCCCCTTCCACCCTGTTGGATCACGGTCCGTTTGCGACTGCCAAACTGATCACTTGTGCTCTCACAGCCGACCAGAAAGAGTTTACCAAGATCTGCCAGGCTGTCGGTACCGGATTTGTCGTCATGGGTGTTGTAGGATATGTTGTGAAGCTGAGTACGTACAGGCACCCGATTGTCGAGCGTTATGACTAACGAGATTTCCTAGTCCACATTCCCATTAATCAGATTCTAGTTGGGGGTGCGTAGGGAATGCGAACCGAATTCGACGAGGATGGTGAATAGATATCCGGAATGCAAGCGCATTTTCCTGGCGACTAGTTCAGATAATACATACGACGGAATACCGTACGACTCAAATTGTCAAGATACATGCCGAAGAACGCCGAAATGGAATTCGATGAGGAAATTCGTGTTTCGCACAGCGATAGCACATGTTGGCTCTAAACGGGCTCGCAATTACTTTAGGGAGGACTTTCGCCATGTAGCGACTTGCTGCTCCTTAAATATCAAGCAAACACCCCAAAATGTACCAAGACCACGAAAAGAACAGTATTTTAAATCGATCCGATGTGCACATCAATTACCTTACCACCGCGACTGATTCAAACCTGGTCGCCGGGGTAGGGTTTGTAGAGTGGGCCGGAAGGCCGTGTATCAGAAGGTGTGTTGATCGAGTGACTAGTATTAAAGCGATCCAGAGGAGTATCGTAGTCCAGAGGATTGGAGGGGTCTCATCGAGACCATTCAATTTTCCTTCGCACCTCCCGCTTTAGTACCGGTATAGTAACTAACGATGACAGTGCGATTGGAGCTCCAAATATGCTGCAGGCGAACTGACACATGAAAGTATGGTCGCATGTAGAAGGCGCTGAAATGTCATAGTCTAGGTCTTTGCGTAAGAAGCAAACAACGAATTCTCTGTCACGCTGACATACGGTGCCACAGTAAGAGTGATGAGTGATCAGCGGATGAACGACCTTCGGGTGGGTTATCTTCACCCTCGTCTGTGTTTTCAAGTTTTCATTACGCCCAAGTCTTAACAACGATACTGTCTGTTTGTATCTAAGGTATGACTATATTTTATTGCTCTCTGCAAGGTCTCCTTACTTAGACCATGCGCAACTTTCTTGAGTGTCTGGACTCTCATGCAGCGATGATGTCAGTGATTCCAGATACCCTGATGGTTATTCTGGATCCATCAAGGTGGGAGACAACAATGACGGCCTTTTAACTTTGGAGACAAATCATTAGCGGACGGATGAGGTCCGTTCAGGTTCTCATTTCGGTAAGGAACACGTTTGACAGAAGTCTGCATATAGCGTTGTTGCGCGTACCCCGATCGGTTCTTGTTGTTAACGATCCACACGATTTTGCAGACACTGCTCTCTTCATCGCATTTACGTTCAACATATTTGACAAGCTGCATCAGAAGACAAACACATTTTTTCCCTTGACCTTATACTTGGATCTTTTTCCCTAGTTGCAATGACTGACAACGAAGTCTACGATGTCATTATCGTCGGAGCTGGTCCCTGTGGGCTTGCGGCAGCGGCTCGTCTCCGCGAGCACACACCGGCGGCCCTATTCACCGATGAAGAACACCGTCGGTTCCATTGGATCAACAAGTACGGCAACAACGTAAGCCTGAAGCACGTTCGCAGCGGCAAGCTCTCCATGCCGCGCCGCATTGTCAAACCAGAATATAAGATGATGGTTCTGGACAGTAGTGATGACAAGTGGCTCGGACGATGGAAGGAATTGTTTGGCCTCTACGACATCTCGCACCTAAGGAGTCCAATGCTGTGGCATCTCGATCCCCTCGATCGTGACTCACTTCTGGCGCATGCGTACTCGGAGAATCGGGAAGATGAGCTGGTCGAGATTCGAAATTGTGTGGGCAAAGAGATCAGTAAGCACGCCAAGAAGAAGAATGCCGGAACAAGACATTGCGGTACCAAGTAAGTTTGCCAGCCCACCTCAATTCTACATGAATGTATTTTACAAGAGAAAAAAAGTAAATGATGAGTTCTTACCTGGTTCACTAGACAAGACGCGCGCATTGCAATCAATCTCCGAGAGCGAAACGACTATTACACCCCATCGCAGTCATTATTCTGTGATCATTGTGAACACATTGCGTTGAGGTATTCCCTCGGAAGTGATTTGATCAGGAAAGACGTGCTCATGGATCTGGACTATGACACTGTTAGGGGTGTTTCCGTTGATGATCAGCCCATATTCACTGTGAAGACACCCACTAAACAATTCCATGCTAAGGCTGTGGTTTTGGCCGTCGGTGCGGCAAATCAGCCCGAGATTCCGAGAATGCCTTCCATGCCTGTCGACTTGCATAATCTTCGTCAAGCATGTCACAGCCTTCAGATCAGGACCTTTCCCGACCCTCACCTTCAGCAGCGCATGGCGGCAGGCAGAAGTACCCATGTGTTGATTGTGGGGGGCGGTCTAACCTCTGCTCAGCTCACCGATCTCGCTATTCGCAAGGGAGTGACCAAGATTTGGCACATTATGCGAGGTCCATGCCGCATCAAACACTTTGATGTTGACCTGGAGTGGATGGGAAAGTACAAGAACACAGAACAGGCCCGATTCTGGCTCGCCGACTCAGATGAGGAGAGACTGGAAATCTTCAAAGCGGCTCGGGGAGGTGGCAGTTTCACGCCGGTTTTCTACAAGAGGCTTAAGAAGCATGTTGCATCAGGAAAATTGGAGCTTCACGAGAAAATCTCTCTGTTGGATTGCAAATTCGAGCAGACAAACGAAGGAGACGGCACGTGGACAGTGGAAACGCATCCACCCTTGGACATGCCTTCTTTTGACTACATCTACTTCGCAACGGGCGTGCAAACAAATGTCTCAAACTTGCCGTATTTGCAGACAATACAGAAGAAGTACCCTATAAACAGCTTCGGGGGATTTCCCTGCGTTAATGAAGACCTGATGTGGAGAAAAGACCTCCCACTCTATTGCGTGGGCCGATTGTCAGCACTCCAGCTAGGGCCAGCTGCCCCTAACATCGGCGGCGCAAAACTAGGAGCCGAAAGGGTTGCATGGGCGATTGAGGACACCATCAAGCCTTCAGGATACCGAGACGATGAGAATGCACCTTGTAGAGATGGCGGGATGACCAATTACTTGTCGGGGCATGGAAATATGTACAGTGCGTTGGCGCTCGAGTCTACCTCTTGATACTGATCACGAGCCACGGACCACGGCATGGTTCGGGGGACAACCAGACGGCACAGCCCCGAAGTTGACGCATGTAACACTGCCGTGCTAAGACTTAACTCCTTCACCGTCAGTTGAGTAAACACTAAATAACGAAGCTATTAACAGGGAGTCCGAGCACGACGTTCACGCTAAGCATGTAACGTATTGTATGGAGCGCGAATAATTATATGGAGTCATGGAATACTTAATAAAAACGTAATTTGGGCTGAACGTGACTTACGTTAAATTTTATACTAATACTTTGCGTAGTCAGTTGAAGGGTTCTCTGCAGTCCGCGAAACCGTTTGAGACCGGGGCCCGGGCAGGCTGAAGCTCAACTGATGCGAATGTCAAGTTTGGCCCAGAGCTGGTTAGGGCCCCGATGAGGCTTGCTTACCACCTAGCACCGCCCTCCCAGCAGTTGATTCGAATTTCAGAGACGTTGAATTTTGTATGTTTATCTTTGACGCGTGTTTGGGCACGAGGTGCCACTGGTTGCTGCATTTTTGTAGTACATATGTTATAGACAGCAGTCGAAACCGTTCAGCCCATGTACGTAGCTATCAATTAATGGGTATATACTATATTCGACTTTAGCGTGGCCGTGAATCGCACCTTGATTCGTCGAGAAAGGAAATATCCACCATGGCCGATTTACTGAGATAATGCGGTACGTCAATGCCGAGCCGTGCGCTTAGCCAGGTGTGCTTCGTATAGCTGTCATTGTCAAAGCTTTGCCGAGCTATGTAGGTACCTCACTGTCCTCATGTTGTATCTCCTCCATGCATCACGTCGCGCGATTTGCCGTCTTCGGAAGTTCGTTGCAAACTTCCGTCAGGTAAAATCCTCCATGGGCTTTGGTGTGTGTCACTGTGTGGTTCTTTCCCGTTTTTTTGCGTTGCAAGACATGAATAGAATTCTCTGGCTGTGCAACTAGGAGTCGGAAGGACTGTGTATTCTAAGCATACATCCGATTTTCAGAATGCCGAAGCTCCCTCCCGATCGACGATGAGGAGGCTGGAGCTTCGTATGGTATTTTTACACGAATTAGCCCCCAATATGGAAAGGCGGCATGCAGTGTACCTTGAAGCTTCTCATACCTAACAAATCACAAGCAAGAATTTCTATCCACCATGGCCGATTTACTGAGATAATACGGTATAGAGGCTAAGAATGCGATATGTATGTGTCTTAGGTACATAGTTGACTGATATAGGGCAGGCCGCAGCCCAACCGTGGCGGCTAGTGCCTATAGTACGCTTCAATCACAACTTCTAATCAGCAATTCATTATCCTTGTTAACTTCCCTTCCTACGGAGCAGTACCTACGAACTCCGGAGCAGGTGACAGGTCATAAGACATCGAAGACAAGCCGTTGACCCAGACATGCCCATTGCCGCCTAATGTCAGCGCTTCCGGCCCTCCCGGGCGCAACCGTGTGCATGATACTCCGTACATGATGACAGTATTATTGAACACATGCAGTTCCAAACCGCATTCCACATGGCACAATCTGACCTCGAAGTTCGTGCACAGGAATCAACAAGAGAGATTGAGCACTTGTCAACAAGACGACTGCGGGGAATCGGGATTATGGATGTGTATCATACTATCTTGATTCTTTCTAAAGCCACAACCATCATCATGAAAATGATGGAATAATTACAATGTCGAGCGGCACAGTGCAATTCTGCTGGCATAGTTCAGGCTTCACGGAGTCACTGATAACATACCATAATTTTGTAACTGCGCTGTCGATTCATCTTTCTTCTACTCAAATGCTATTGAAGGAAACTCACGCCGAAAGTTGGAAGACTGAAATGTTGAATTCCAGCCTCACCAGCTCAAGTAAACTATAGTAGATCTCTCATTTCTTCTACCTTCTCTAGATTTCCGAGGTCCGCAATCATAGAATTCTTAGTCACTGATCAATGACCAAACGGCATCATCTCCAACTTTGGGCTTCACTTCGCGCTTGTCGCTGATCAGTGACCAGACGGCATCATCTCCAACTTCGGGTTTGGCCTCGCGCTTGTCGCTGATAAGTGACCAGACTGCATCGTCACCAACTTTGGGCTTCACTTCGCGCTTGTCGCTGATCAGTGACCAGACGGCATCATCTCCAACTTCGGGTTTGGCCTCGCGCTTGTCGCTGATCAGTGACCAGACGGCGTCGTCACCAACTGCAGGTTTAGCGCCGCGCTTTGAAGCGGCTTTGGTTCACGTCAGCCAGTGCCACAAGGAGCAAGAGAGTACTTATTAAGGCGTATTTTTGACTCAAACTGAAAACGTACCATCTACCGGAGCTGCAGATATGCAACTCAACATACACATGGCAGTCAAGCCCACGTTATGGATATGCATAGTGATTCGTGAAGGTTGGGTTGCGATTTTGAGTTTGAGTTTGTGTGTGTAAGAAGCTTGGAGGTAGCTGTATTCGACTTAAAGATGATCAGAAGGGTGATTTATTGCAAGAGGAAAAAGACTGATCAAGGACAGCGCCGGGTCTATATATTGCGAGTCTGGTCTACGTATGATCATTGATACAAGTTCAACGTAGCTATTGTCATAACGTTAAACGGCGATCTGCCAGATGTTTCATCGAAGGAAGCGAGGATACCGGGATGCACAATTATGCAATGCATGTAATGCATGCAACAAGTGAAGTTCTAGACAATGAGGGAATTTGGAAATGATGAGGGAAATAATTGAAGTGTGATAAGTTGAAATAACATCGAGCTGTGTCACCGTGTGACCGTGATGTGATGTAAGTAGATCGAGGTTCGAACAATAAAGACGTCAACAAATCATAAATGAAAACGAGGCCAATGACCGAGAGGCGCTTGAAGTTCCTCAAGTCTACGGAGATACGGAGTTCGATTACTTAATAAACATCAAGTGCCGCTATATAGCTCGGCTAATTGATCCGAGAAGACAGACGCATATAGCCAAATAATACCGAGTCCCGACTTTGACACCCGACCCTCAGTCACCTGTCACCTAATTCGGTAATGTGTAGACTGTAGGTATGTGAAGTGACAAATATTGCATTGCATTAGCGTGCTACGATTGCATTTATTTCCATTGTTACACACGTCACATGCGGCATCGTTACATCGCGTGGAACCAAATGCGGGATGTGTCGCAGAATGCCGAACGGAGGGCCAACAACACATATCTTGCATGTCATAGTGTTATTCGAATCCAATAACTTCGATATTGGAAACATATTATAATACAATAATATGTAAACCCCGCAAACTGATGCTTTGTTATTACGAGCAATTTTTAATTTTGCAAACTGTTGCCGGCAAATTTGTCAAAGACTAAAGTATAATACTCTCAGACTCCCCAGTCCGAGGAAAAAGGGTGCTCCCACTAACAAAGCTCAACTACACACCGTTTCATACGTTTTAAATTCGTTGAAAATGGATAAATTACCAACTTTTGAGAAGACCAAAAGCGTTGACTACATGCCGATCGACGCTTCATCCGAGGGTGAGAATGAGGATGACTCTTTGATCAATCCCAGATGGACGCCCGTGACTTCTCGCGTGTCGCGAGTTTACAGCAATGCTGCTCGCATCGCTGGCATCTTTCTATACTCCATTTTTCTCGTCACAATTACTTCGTGGTGGTGGAAGAGGGAAAGACTGCATGGCCCTGGAGTTATCAGCTGTATGTTCTAACTGTCCCCTTTTTACTACTTGTTCCCACAACGCTAAAAGTCCGTGAAACTAATCCTCGAAGCTCCTCTAACTCCTTATGTTCATTACGAGGAGAAGGCTTTCCCAAAGATGGACACTCATAAATATAGCATTATGGGGCCCCCGAGCCCCGAAGTTGACGCGAAATGGGACGAACTAACCCAATGTAAGTCATCCCGTCTGTAAATCTAGGGTTCTCGCTGACGCCGTCATGATTTTAGTTTTCTTCACTGAGTTTCCCTACGAAGATATGAAGAAGCTAGGACGAGAGAACGAGGCTATTCAATTGCCAAATGGTAAGCTTCCAGCATTTGGCGGCTTGGCCAGCTAGAGCGGCGAGCCTAGCGATTTCGTAAATTGTGGTGTTGGAACTTGGTACACTGACTTCGTCCAGGAAACTTTATGGTCTTATACACTGTCAATCATCTACTTCACTGCTTGGTACGTTTTCTAGAGCTTGCGGACAAAGAGTCAAAGACGCACAAGACTAAACATTCTTTGTGTAAAGAAACGCCTACATCACTCGCGGCACCCAGACTACTACTTCCCAAATATTACGGAGGCAGAAAAGATCAAGGGAAACAAGCATGACAGTAGGTGTCCACTGATTGCAATGGCTGCTGACTGTACTTTGACTAATCGTGTGTATCTACTATCAGTGCATTGTCTGGAGGATCTCGTCCAGGAAGTGATTTGTCACGCAGACACTGCTCCGTACACGACACGATGGTACCAAAAAGATCCTCGACCAACAGGGAATTCGGACATTTTACATGAGTGCGTGAACTGGGACATGCTTAAAGAAGAATTAAAGCGCAAGCATGTCAACCCATGGGAACCTGGACTCTTAGTCCATCCTGTATTTGGTAAGTCACGATATTCAGAACAATCTATATTATAAAATCATTGAAGCTGAAAGTTTATTGGCTTCTAGGCCCAGTGGTGCCAGACGGAAAGAATACAGTCTTTCCGGAGAGAATGGGCTTCCCTAACGACTTCTTGCATGTCGGGGAGACAGAAGAGGAGTACGAGGAGCGAATTCATCGTCTTGGTATCAGTTCTGGAAGAGACCCTGAGTAGGCTGTATGAGTTCTGCAGGATTCCATGGATCTATGATGCAGCCAGGGTGATGGGCCCAAAACATCATTCCACGTTGTCCATCCATCCCTCTCTGATGTAGCCCTATTTGCAATTTGGGGAGGTATCATGTATGCCCAGATGCTGCCATGGTAAAATAGCAAGGATAGATATTAAACAGTCCAGAATCCGCATAGTAATAAGTATACCGCATGGGTATACGCCGAACGGCCCAAAGACTCGGAGTCTCTCCTCAATTAATTCGAATGTCATTGAGGGGCAAGGGCACGGAATTGGCTCGCCTGCGAAGTGTGTGTCCATCGCTGCGACGGGTGGAAAGACCACTTTGTTGTACAATCAGATGGAAGGACTAGAAAAGACATGATGGTGATATACCACGATGACCAAAAGCCAAAATCGATTAGTTCCTATGTTGATGGTTGATGAATTGACGTTGTTGACCGTCGTTGAAGCAAAGCGACCTGGCCGTATGACCGACCCACTTTTCAAAACTTCTGTTGCGAAAACTTGCTTGGCGACTAGGTACTTTTGCTCGGAGTCTAGGTAGCTTGGGTGCATTCTCGCCAGCATGCGATTTCGCCTGAACGCTCGCTTCGTCATTCAATCTACTCGTGGGTGTAGCCTAATAAAAAAGACATCCACTACCTATCTATCTAGTGGGTGAAAACCGAGTACTGTGTCTTTACGGCCTTTCTCGAGAACAGAAAAATACCTAGGTGCGAAAAATCCAGCTCTAACGAATTTTCGTCGTCCAATATCTCCACGTCTGCGACAACTGATCACATATTTTTTGGACGCTGAAATTAAGTATCTACTAAGACTATCTAATAATCATTGATGAAGTTCCATAAGTTACAAAAGTATATAGTAGCCAACTAGACCCAGAGTCGTCCAGCCTCAACATACAGTAGACACTTTTAGGGCTTCATCGATGATGGAGTAGGATGCTAATTCGAAATATCCGCGCTCCGATGTAATTTCCAAGTGTTAGACATCCGAGTGCCCCTCGGGCCGCCTGTGCAGGCCGGGGGGCCGCGCAGACTGAGACATAAGACCAGGCAGCTTCAGCCTTCAACTCAGCAACGGTTATTGATGGCCTGACAAGCCCTGATACGAATATAACGCCCCAATATTCGAAAAGAGAAAAAGTACCATGGCCGAACGGTTCTGATTGGTGCATGTAGCAATCGAAGCGATCAAAGCGATGTGTTGCAGAGGCTATTCTGTTTCATGTTCTGTTGGAATTGCGAGCTGGTCGGTGACAGAACAAGTCACATTCACTCTCATGTCACATGTGCGTACACATCTGTACGCAGTACAATCGACGATATCGCCGACATTTGGAGCCCGTCTCGCGAAACAAATTTGAACCTTCCTCTGTAGTACAGACTTTGTACACAGATACTCTCATGCGGCATGTGTATGTAGATAGGTACCTACATACTCGTGGGTGAAACGGTAAACCTTTTGAAAAGGACACCCACTAATAAGTACCTCCAGGCTCCTACGTACCTAGTAGGAGGTACTGTAGGTATCGATTCCGATTCCCCACCACGCACAGCGGCACAGGCGGGGCGATACAAATGAATGTGAAACGGGTGGGACAAATTGAGGACCGGCAAGCTCCCTTCAGGCTTAGCGCAATCGAATGGCAAGGCAAGCCATTTTCGCGTCGTTTCTCTTTTCTTGTTTGCCGTCTGTCATTGACCCGTTGACAAAACCTGGCTGTTGACAACATTGCCCACTCTCCAATGACTGCCAGCAGTTCTCCAGGAGAGTGCTATCAAAGAGGCCAGCATGTTCTCCGAGGACATGGCCGAATCTGCGCTCTCTGGGCCCGAAAACCATCTCTTACCCGACTACTGCCATGCCGATGAAACGACCGCGAAATCGAATGCGAGCTCGACGAAGATTGGGAACAGGGTGGAAAGTCTCGATGGACTTCGCGGAATAGCTTGCATAGCTGTCTTCAACTACCATTTCTTTTGGCCATGGACAAAATCCATTATGCTAGGTTACGGTTTCCGGGCGCCTCTATCACTAGAAACTTACAACAACTGGCTCTCGTTGCCCATCATATGCCTGTTACATCGAGGAAGACCAATGGTCGCTATATTTTTCGCCATTTCAGGCTACGTTCTCTGTCGACACATCCTTAGATCAATCCACGACCGAAATTGGAATGCCGCATATCGATATCTCTCTTCCGCGGTGTTCAGGCGACTATTCCGTCTTTACATTCCGCCCACAATAAGCATGCTTCTCGTGGCGTTGCTAGCCCAGACGGGAGCTTTCCGGTCGGAAAAGTCGGTGTACACTGGATACGACTCTGCATATATCAATGGTAGTCTGTATGATGTTCGGCCTGGTAGTGACTGCGCTCCTGGTTCTATCCCTCTGGTTGGAGTACTTGGAGTTGCTAACTTCCTTGGACTGCCCAATCCGGAGCATTTGGGCAATAGTTCGGCCCTGTCCGATATGCTATGTTTAAGGCGCGTTTCAAAACGGATAAGCCCGTTTGACATGTACGACATGATGGCGCAGCTAGAACCGACCGCGAACATAAACTCGAATCCTCAAAACCTGTCTATAGCAGTCCGCCCTAGATATCAGAGCAAAGAGTCGAAAGAAATTTTACCCAAGGCTGTCGGACGACGGAAATCAAATCTTACTACTTTGCACTGGGCTCGATTCGGGGGATCATGGGAGGAACATCCTTCTACCGACAAGAATCTGACCACTGCAATTCAAGACTTTTCGCGGGCCTACGTAGAATGGGCCAATCCCTTCAATTTCAACCACTACCATACTAGATATGATCCGCACACATACACGATGCCAATCGAGTTTCGCGGATCTATGCTCATTTACCTATTTCTATTAGGCACGTTAGGCATCAAGACAATATGGCGCCTCTCCATTGCGGGTGTCATTTCCGTCTATAGTCTTGTGATGGGTCGTTGGGATATGTCCATTTTTTTGGGGGCTACCATGCTATCGGATATCGAAATTTGGAGCTCTCCTAAATCCGCACCGATCATTGCTGACCACACAAGGGGCAGACGTTCATTCGAATCACAGCTGTCACCTCGGAGAACGGCAACCATGCGTTGGCTTGTTGCTGTTGTTGCTCTTTACTTGCTTTCCTATCCAGATGCCGGGGCCGAGTACACACCAGGCTTTGTATTTCTATCGCAACTCGTTCCAAGATACTACCCACCACTATCGAGGTGGATGTTTTATCAGTCGATCGGAGCGTTGCTTTTGGTTCCTTGCATTCTCAAAAGTCGTCGGCTTTGCAAATTACTAGAGACCTCCGTGGCGCAGTACTTGGGTAAGATGAGCTTCTCAATCTATCTAGTACACGGACCACTGCTTCACGGCCTAGGATTCTGGATCATGCCGAGGCTGTTTGAGCGATTTGGCCGCACCGGAGGCTACCTTGTGGGATGGGCAGGCCTTTTCTCCACAACGATGTATCTAGCACACTGGTGGTACCAGAAGGTAGACGTTTGGAGTACCACAGTAGGGAAGCGTTTGGAGAAACACTTTGCAAATTGAGTTAACTCCGTCGAAAAGGATGATCATGGCATTTGAACAAATTCCACGACTTTGCCATTGACTATATGTATGTATGTAGTCAGATCGGCTTAATTACATTGAACACTGAACGAACAGGTCATCCAGAAGCTCCCTCCAAAGCTTCCTCCACATAAACGCATTATGAGCAAGATACATTGGTAAATGTGGTGCTCTACTTCCGAAATCGGGACTTCATTCGCCTGCGATGCTACATACACTCAGTGCACGACAGTAAGCTGACGTAGTAGGTACTCAGGTACAAGGTCTGCTTCATTCTCGTATCATGGGAGAACCCCGCCTTTGGCAAATCATCAAAGCTGCAAGTGCAAGAAATGAGGGGCCAATACACGCAGGCATATTTAAACTACACCGGGCCTCCCAGGGATACGAGGGTTGCTACCGTTACTTCTCTCCAGAATTGCGCGCTGAAAAGAGCTTGAAATCTTTAATCACCTCTTCCGCAATGCCCACCGACCCAATGGATGTTACTCCGCCCACCGTTTATTCGCTACCTGGATCTGTCAACATCCCGCTGGCAAGATTTCCTCCTCCTTCCGATGTTGGAGATGTCAATGCTTGGCACGAGGCCAATGCAGTGGTAGAGCGACTGAATAACAGCCTGAGCGATTCAACCTTCAAGCCTACCGCTAGTCTGTTTGCGAAGGATGGCTACTGGCGCGATCACCTCATGTTATCATGGAACTTTCGGACCGTACAAGGCCCTGTCCAGATTGCGAATTTTCTTCAGGTTTGCGCCGAGTCAAAGGATGGACTTCGTCTGCAGAGAGTTGCCATTGACGAGTCACCATCCCGCCGACCAGCAACCGCGCCGCTCGACGGGACAGGTAAAGTGGTTGGCATACAAGCCTTTTTACGTATCGAAACTGTCCGCGGCACAGGAGACGGCCTGATTCGGCTAGCCCATGAAGACGGCGAGTGGAAAATCTTCACCATCTACACAAGTCTGCGGGGTTTGAAGGGCTACGAAGAGAGCACTTCCCATAACCGAACGCGGGGTGTGAGCCACGGAGGACAGCCTGGCAGAAAGAATTGGGCTGATAGGAGATTACTTGCTCGGAACTTTGAGGATGGCACTGAGCCTCAAGTTCTTATTGTCGGTAAGTGGCATTCTAATGTACCTCCAATTCACGACGCTGCACTGTGCAGACGAGCGGCTAACGTAGTCTTAGGCGCGGGGCAGGCTGGGCTGACGGCAGCTGTGCGGCTCAAGGCACTGGGAGTCAATTCCCTCATCATTGATCGCAACGAACGTGTCGGAGACAATTGGCGAAATCGTTACCACCAGCTTGTCCTTCACGATCCGGTATGGTACGACCATATGCCATATCTAAACTTCCCGCCCCAGTGGCCTGTCTTTACCCCCAAGGATAAACTGGCAGATTGGTTCGAATCCTATGTTAGTATCATGGAGCTGAATGTGTGGATGAGAACTGAATTGGTCCGATCGTCCTGGGATGAGACCAAACGCACGTGGACCATCGAACTTGCGCGTAAAGGCAGTGATAGTGACGGTGCCAGCGAATCTCGAACCTTCCACCCCCGTCACGTCATTCAGGCCACTGGTCACTGTGGTGTGAAATGCTTGCCAGTGATCCCCGGAATGGAAAGTTTTGCCGGCCACCGCATTTGCCACTCTGCGGAGTTCCTCGGTGCTCGAGACGACGAGAAAGGAATGAAGGCCGTTGTGGTTGGGAGCTGTAACTCTGGCCTCGACATCGCACAAGAACTTTTCGAAAATGGCTATGATGTGACTATCGTACAAAGGTCGAGCACAACTGTTGTTTCATCATACGCGATTACAGATATAGCCATGAAAGGGCTATATTCTGAAGATGGTCCGCCTGTGGATGATGCCGATATGATCATGCACAGCATGCCAAACAGTGTGTTCAAGGCCGTTCAGGTTGAAGTTGGAAAAGTTATGCGGGAGAACGACAAGGATCTTTTGAAAGGACTTGAAAATGCTGGCTTCAAGATTGACAATGGCCCAGACGATTCGGGACTCTTCTACAAGTATTTCCAGAGAGGTGGAGGCTACTACATTGATGTAGGAGCCTCGAAGCTAATCACTGATGGGAAGATTAAGGTGAAGCAAGGTAAGGAAATCCGCGAAATCTTGCCTCGCGGTATGCGACTTTCCGACGGGACTGAGCTTGAAGCCGACCAAATTATCTTCGCGACGGGCTACCAAAGCATGCGAAGCCAGACGCGAGAACTTTTCGGAGACGCGATTGCGAGAAGGGTACATGACGTATGGGGTCTGAATGAGGAAGGTGAATGGCGGACAATGTGGCAGAGAAGCGGACATCCTGGTCTCTGGTATCATGGAGGAAATATGGCGCTCTGCCGATACTACTCTCAACTATTGGCTCTTCAGATCAAAGGACTGGAGGAGGGCTTGTACAAGTATGAAGAGGATTGATGGAGATGATTTGAAAGCCGAAAATTACTTCACATCTTGATGTTACATAGTCGCCGGCCAAAGTGTGTTGGAGATAGTAAATCACGAACTGTGATGCCTTCGCTACGCGTGCCGGAGCTCACGGCGTCTGATCAAGTTACGAAAGTGTTGGCAAAATCTTCGCGTCGGAGAAAACACAGTCTCGAAGCCTGTCATGTTCCATTGCGACCCGTTTTTCTGAATGGTACAAGATTTTGTTAGAATCGTGCAGATCAGTTCCAACAGCATTGATAATCAGAAATGCGATCGCATGACTGACAGACGAGACATGCGATCTTATATTATTGCACAATGCAAGCTCTCCAAGTGGGATTTATAGTACATATGTAGAGGACACGAGGTTCCAGAATTGATGTTTCCCCAGACCACATGACTGTCTTTGAAGTTCACTGCAATTCACTGTCAACAACAGAACACGTCACACATCCACAGACTTGCCCAACCCCCAGGCGAGTCGCGTCGCGTAATATGTAGCGAAGCTGCTGGGGGTCACTCCGGTTACACCTACGGGGAGGTATTACAGAGTCCAGACTACCTACATACATAAGTACAGAGGCAACCCCATGAGCCCATAGGGGTCCCGTTTCGTTATCCTAGACAGCATCCCCAATCGCAGTGCAGAGAGGTAGATCTCATACCTACCCGCAAAATTGCATTGGTCATTAACTGACCAGTGACCAGTGGACCACTGACACCACACCAGGTGGATGAGTTTATGTTGCTCAAAAATCGTACTAGGCGACTTGCGCCCTCGCATCCGTCCGCCCACAAACCGTGACCCTGCATTGGAGGCTACAGGTCACGGAGTTGCAATTTCACTTGGCATCAGGAGTCCAGGACTATGTACCTCATATTGACATGGACCCTGACTCCCGCTGTTCCTCCTGATGCGGAGCGGGGGGCAGGAGTCTAGTACATATCGTACGCACGTAATTGATATCAATTCAAGGGGGTCAATTGCGCAGGGCACACGAAGTGCGTGACTGCGTGAGCATGCCAATGACGTGACGTCGGCGGTCGCCGCGCACCTTCTTCTGGTGGAGACACCAGCTATGGCGGAAGGCGCGGAATGCGGGATAGCACCTGATACTCGTTGCCGCTCAGGCAGAAAGTCTGACACTCCTACATCATCAAACCAGCTCAGGCGCCTTCAGGAACAAGTTTCAGGAAGTCGACATTGTCTGCAATCTCTGATCCCGCTAATTGGGACCTATTGCAGCCCCCTTTTTGTTTTTAGACTTCTCGCATTATCGTGGCGCAGTACCTAAACTCCTGGTCCCTCGGATCGAACCCGGATCTCTCTCAACGCAGTCGGCCTGATCGCCTAGAATGGCTGACCATCATGTGGAAAGCCCAACGTGCGGACGTAAGACGGCATTGGTAACGGGATCAGGAATAGGCGGTATTGGCGGCTCACTGGCAACGGAGTTGAACAACGCAGGTTACTTTGTCTTCTGCGCTGTGCGTCGAACATCTGCCATTGACAACCTGCTTCAACCGGGAATGGTCGCAGTTGAGCTTGATGTGCAATCGACTGAATCAGTCATGGCAGCCGTCAAGACAGTATCAGAAATGACAAATGGAAGGCTCGACGTCTTGGTCAATAATGCTGGCTTTGCGACTCATCGACCGGCTCTAGATCTGGACGTCGACGGTGTTGTTGCTTCAATGTTCGATGTGAACGTTCTTGGGGTCATGAGAATGGTCAAGGCCTTTTCTGATCTGCTCATCAGCGCGAAAGGGTGCATTGTCAATATCGGCAGCGTGGCACCAATGGTGCCCCTCGTGTATTCTTCAGCCTACAACGCTACCAAGGCTGCACTTCACGCATATGGAGACTCTCTGCATATGGAGCTTAAACCACTCGGGTTAGCTGAAAGCGTTGATAGAGCCTTCGATTCCCGTGCATGATCTTGATTACTGACAGTTCCACCAGTGTCGATGTGCTCACAATCATCACTGGCGGCGTCAAAAGCAATTTAGGCAAGAAAATGCAATGAGTCTTTGAACCACGTCATCTCCCACTTTGCTGACGAGACATGTAGTCCGTGAGACCAAGCCTTCGCTTCCAGAAAACTCGAGATATTTGCCGGTTAAAGACCACTGGCTCCACAGAGTCACCCTGTCTCAAGAGGGGGCAATGCCGACCATTGAGTACGCCCGAAGCGTGGTGAGGGCGATAGAAAAGAAGAAACGGCCTCTTTGGCTCTGGCGCGGTGGCTCAGTGTGGACCAGCTTTTTTCTATACTATCTGGTACCCCGAAGATTGCGTCTGTACATAATGGCACGGCGTTGTGGGCTCTCGGATCTTACGCCGTAGATCTCTCATGTCAAAAATCTGTGTCGGTGCGTTGACTCGGATATGGATGTAATACTGTAGAGACGGAACTAACATTGCTACAAAGACTTCACCTATGCATTTTCATTGACCATGAAAACTTTGAATAGTTTTGACGCAATGGCTTGTTATGCTCAATTCTCTATCTATATGCCTACTGCAACCCTTGAGCTTGGTGTAGCGTGGGGGTATCAAGCATGTTTTCGAGTTTTCCCGAGACAAGCTGAGCGCCCTGTTCAGCTAGTGAGCGGCGTCAAATACTTGTTCAAAAATTGTAAGTTTAAGGAACGTTCGCCTTGGACGCCTTTTTCGCCGTTCGCCCACCAAATCCCCATCCAATTTGATGCGCGACGTGTGTGATGACGTCTAAGTCGTCTGCCCAAGCCCACACCAGTCCGGGATTTTTCTGAAACATACGACCGGCTGCGATGAGGTCGAGTGGTGTATCGTCATCGTCTTTTCCTCCTTCGATAACTGCCTGCGCTACGTCCCCGGTCATTATACTCCCGACAGCACTGATCAACATGGTACTTCCAACAGCTGCCTTTATCTTTTTCGCAAAAGGCGCTTGGTAGCCTGGACCACTTTTCACTTTTTGTAGTGCATGAATGCCGCCAGTGGACACGTCCAGCACGTCGACTCCGCGCTGCGCGAAAAGCTTGGCCAGTCTGACACTGTCATCAACAGTCCAGTTAGGCTTGCCCTGCCATTCAGGGTTGGTGTCGAGCCAGTCAGTGGCACTGATACGGACAAACAGGGGCATGTCCTTTGGCATCACTTCTCGGGCATCGTCAACGAGCTCAAGTGCTAGCCGGGTACGATTCTCGAAGCTTCCTCCGTACTCGTCTGTTCGCTTATTCACGGCCGGCGAGAAAAAGCTCGATACGAGATATCCATGGGCAAAATGAAGCTCAATGATGTCGAAACCTGCAAGTATCGAGCGACGAATGGCAGAAACGAAGTCTTTCCTGAGTTGTGCAATGTCAGCCGCGCTCATAGACCGCGGGCTTGGATAGTGCTCATCGAAAGGTTCGTCGCTAGGTCCAACCACTTCATTCGGCCAGCCACCGACTTCTTCAGTTGCTGTAGCACCTGAGCTGAGCCACGGTGCGACGGTAGAAGCTTTGCGACCGGCATGGGCAAGCTGAATTCCGATGAGCGCATTTTGACTGTGGGCAAATTCAACATGCTTCTTCAAGGTATCGACATGAGCGTCCAGCCAAATTCCTGAATCCTCCGGAGTGATACGACCATTGGCCTGCACTGCAGTAGCCTCCAACATGGTAAAGCCCGGCTATTATAAGGTTCAAAGTCAGCTTTTCGTGTCAATTTTGCCGCCCTGCGCTGATCCACTCTAGGTAGAAGAGGAGGGTAAAGAAAGGACGAAAGACGCACCCCTCGCTGGATTATTCCGCCATAGTGGGTGATATGCCATGGTGTATGAAACCCTTCATGTGCACTGTACTGACACATGGGGCTCACCCAGATACGATTCGGCAGCTGAATGCCCCGAATATTTAGAGGCGTGAAGAGTTTGGGGACTGGTTTGCCGGAGGGTTGAGGAATGACGGCACTGCCAGCCACTGGGTCCTGCTCGGGGGTAAAGAACGGAACACCCTTGGCAGAAAGATTCGGAATCGATGATTCGCATTTTTCCGTTTTCTGGCCCGCGATGCCGTTGTCAGGATAACACATGCGCTGCGTTTCGTAGGCCGCCATTGTTCAATCAGGGGGTTGTTTTTGGGAGTAGGACCAATGCGGTTTGAGGTGCCTGCCGAGTTTAAGACGATGGTGTTATTAACGTTAATCTGGTTTGGTATTTGTTAATATTTAGTATGCAGATATAGAAGACACTGTGTGTAAACTGACGGCGTCTGATGGAGAGTTGTACAGTTCTGATGGCGAAGCAGAGAACATGAACAATTTGAGATTAGCAAGTAGTGAAAGTAAATGCTTCAAACCACTTTTGGTGCGCCCAGCCAGCCTCTTTTAACTCCCGAGGCCACGACCACGATCATGACCCGTAAAAGCTTTGGAGAGATCAATTAGATAGACTGCTTCCGTCATCAATATTTCTACATTTGTAAGCACCTTTTGCGCATTTGTCATCGGTGTTTCTTAAACCGTAATGCGTCATGACGCTATTGACGTCAAGACTGCGGAGCCCAACAGCGCTAGCCATCGTCCTAAAATATCGTAAAGAGTGGTAGACCCAGGTGAATACGACATCACTCTTCTACATATGAAACTCAATATACAGTATGTAACCTTACCCCGTGGATGATAAAACACAGTCGTACGTACCTGCTTATATAGCAAGGGCTGTGCCGCATTCTTTGAGCAGAGCAGACCGCTAATTACAAATGGCATGACTACCCCTCCAGGTTTCAAGATGAACATCCTTTGTAGTAATCGATCCTGCAGCGTTTTGAAATGGGTTTTGAATGGAAATCCCAACACAAAGCGGTCGGGATGTGAGAAACAGCCTTGCTTGCAAATGCTGACAGCGCACATTGAATCGCACATTTCGTTAACTATTTTGAACATTGAGCCATGAATTCGGATTCTTCGGAACGGTCGCAAAGGATAAAGGCGCGTATGGTGCATGTGAGACGCGAAATGACCCCTTAAACGTGGAAATCCTGAAACGAGGTTTACCCATAAATTCGACCAGACGCGCGCGCAAGTCCTATGTCTTTTCTCTAATCACTATCAATCTCAATCATTATCTTGCTTCCGCTTTTCTTCATCACTTGACCAACCACTCCGCGACGATGCGTACAGATTTTGCTATCAACTTCGTGGCAATCGCGACAGCAGCTGCCTCGGCTACGTCAAAATGCCCGATGGTCTTCGACGGCAGGGTGCCAGCCAACTTTACCCTTGAACAGTTCGATGTGAAGAACAATATTTTTGATCCGTCGTTCGTGGTCGGTGCAAATCAGACCTTCAGCTCAGTGCTCCGATTCGTCAACCGTGGTCACTTGCGCTCTCTCTATGATCGGGCCGGGGTGACCAAGCCAGTTGAAGTGACCATCAATGACAAATCGATATTTGCACCAAGCGCCAGCAATGTTCAGGTCGGGTTTCGCCGTACTGAATTGATGATTGCCTCCAATTCCGGAAAGGACGACTCCACAACTGGCATCAAAACATTGCATTTCTCGGTTGCGAAGGACCCGTCTCGGCCGTTAAATTTGGACTACGAGTATCAGCTTTCTTGGCTAGAGGACTCTAGCTTCTCAATGAACCAGTTTGTTCTTAAGACTGGAAACATCACTGGTGTCAACACTGTGCATCCCGATTCTCTTACGTTGTTTGGCAACACAAACAAATTCGGCGATGTGTTGTTTACTACACCTTTTACTGCCGGAACTTTCCACAACTTTGCTCTCAAACTGGACTTTACTCGGAAGTAAGTAGTGAAATTTCCACCATGACGCGAAAAAAAAGCTGATCTTCGTCTAGCACCACGGAGGTGCGGTACTCTACCGGGCTGCATCCCTTGAAGTCTGTCGCGGGGCCACGGGCCAATGATATCAGTGGTCAGGGCCAGTTTCACTTCGGACTTCTCAAAAAAGGGCTGAATGGTAATGGCGATTCGAAAAAAGGAACTCAGGACACCGGGATCAACGAAGGCATCATCTATGGGGGAATTTTCATGGAAGACAGTTCGAAGAAGTGTCGGTGCAACCACTAAGGAGTCGACGATTGTACTATCGTGGCGATAAGGCTGGCCATTCGCTGATTTCAAAATTCATCAATAATACAAATGTTGCAGCCTGCAGGCGGACCAGGCTAGAAATCAAGCACATCTCATGCGTTCCTTACCTTCCGCATACGATATCTTATCATTCAAGTGCCCGGTCACCGTGGCAGACAGTGCCGGTCAGCCGGTGTTCCGTGTTCAGCCCGGAAAGGAACAGAATTGAAGAGTACGGAGTAGACATCATCACGATTCGATGGGTTACAAACTTACAATTATACGATGGCTGCGCCCGAAAGTGAATTATACGAACGAAGTGTAGGGAGAGGTCTTTCGCAGTCGGTCCAGGAACGCGTCCGCTCGCTTTGGGCAAATTTAATCCATGAGAAGTAGCACACTTTAGCTAGCTCTGAGAATTGAGATCAGCGTCATGCAGGCTAGCTTAGCCTCCTATCGATACACTCCATTCAGGTTGGCCGTTATTAGTTTTGTAGTAGACAAGGAGTATATTTAGCTTGCATGATAAATTTCCCGAAAGAAATCTTTATGAATCATGCCAAGGCCTGCGTATCAGCTCATCTGATTCGGGCACTCGAAGTGCACTCTTGAAGTTGATTGAGCTCCTATTTACGGACTCACGGAGTGTTGATACGTATCATGACAAACGTCCCTAAATTCTTTTGCGGCCATTCCGTTTACCTACCTGATGATTATCCGTTGCAATCCAAATGCAATGCAGAACTGAGGTGACCGCTGGTGGACAGTACTTTGTTGTCGACCAAGCATTTTGGATGGTGCAAATAAAATAACAATACTCGTGCTCACCGTGGAGTAATGACTGTCCCACACGGTGCAACTGGCATTTTGATTTCTGTCCAGGATCCAATATTGGCACGGGTAAGTATTCGGTTCTGTGGCGAGGAACTCTAATACATATATCGAAGTAGGTAATTCGCGATTTTTAACAGAGTAGTATATGGATGCATAGAGAAATGTGCAGCGTGGTTGAAAAACATAGCGTGTGCCGTACATACAAATTACAATGATTTAGGCTATAAAAAGATTTTTTGGTGACACTACGTACTCCGTACCTAGAGCACGGAGTTCGATTGGTGTGCAAGGTTTCACAAAGTACGGAGTATGATGCTTTCGGCCTTCCTTCCATGTATGACTTGATCCATCCGCCGGCCAGGAGACTTAAACAGACACCCTACGCGAGTATAAGTCGGGTCAAGATCAGCCAGGGCCCACAGCCGACATGGCCCGCCGCCCACCACCGGGACGGACCCAAGAACCGGTACATGTATGTATGTACATACCTAGATCCAGTAAGTGAGTTGACTGGGGTAAGCAAGCCAATGAGATTGCCGTACCGGAGATTAATGATCAGTGCATGTAAGGGTGCACAGTGAGTACGGAGTGCACAACTTAACCTTACGTCTGCAAATGCACGACTTGGTGTGAGCAATGCTGATGCACTACCTACTCCGTACATACTCAAGAGATTGCTCCATTATTCTTAAGCCTGATCATATCATGTACGAACACTGAGAGATGCTGCAGAACCAGTACTCGCAACTTTGCGATGAACATGGGACTGAACATATGTACCTGTGGTCGGACGACCCGCAATAATTTGCCTAGCCTGATCTGATCGGCGACCCGAGCAGCTGGGCGATGAAGAGGACATTGCCGGGGTGTCGCCTCATCCGAGTCATGGCCAGGGGGGTTTAGCTACGCTATGCTATGCCGTCGATCCGAATCAATGACATGAAAAGGCCGGCGCGACTGTTCTGCAAAGGGGTTCATTTTGGGCTGCGGTCTTGGAGCCAGCCGGACTTGTTCTGTGCGTCATGCGTGCTACATTAGCGCTGGCATATGGGGACCGAGACGATCCCTTTGGCTCTGATACGGTGATACCTACTCCGTACATACCTACACACACACTTCCGTAGAGTCCTGGCAATGATGCGACCCCAACCTCGGCCGACTTGCTGGCGACTAACAGGTATCAGTTATGTGCACCCCCCCTTTGGACTTCGAGGTTCCCGTCATGGCGCTGAAGATTCCGTGAAAGATGGACCTTCTAGCATCCCAACACGAGTAATTTTCTTCCACGCTAATGATATGGAAGATGACTTGAGACGAATCTACACACAGAGACTTTCTTATGGCACTTGTTACAAGACTTGTACTGCCACTTCGCTGAACTCGTTGCTATTCTCTCAACCACAACCCAACGTTCATTTTCGTTCCTCTGCTGCCCATCAATCTACTCGGAGATCGCAAACTATCAACTCAAGTCACCGGCATTTGCTCTCGAAAAGCTTCACGACAATGGGCTCACTCCCTGTTCTATCCCGGAGTAGGAACTACATGGACTGGTCCGCAGACGACACCATCGCAGCCATCCGCAACAAGACCGTCACGGCTCGCGAGTATATATCCAACGTCCTCGATCGTGCGCAGCTGGCGAAGCCGCTAAACGCCTTCATCAGACTTCTGCCAGACGAGGCCCTATCCGCTGCAGACAAAATCGACCATGCCATCGCACATGGTCATGACCTTCCGCCTCTCGCCGGCCTGGCCATTGTCACCAAGGATAACATCAATCAGGCTGGCGTTCCCACAACTGGTGGAACGGCCGCTCTCCTGAATAACCGGCCGTCAAAGACCGCACCCAGCCTGAGGAGGCTCATGCAGGCCGGAGCTATCGTCATTGGCCGCGCAAATATGCATGAGCTTGCCTTTGGAATCACGAGCACAAACCTGCAACCGTTCGCGAACGCAGTACACAATCCCTACGACATGAACATGATACCGGGCGGATCATCTGGTGGAACAGCCGCGGCGATTGCCTCTCGTGTGGTGACATGTGGCCTTGGCACAGACACGGGAGGGTCAGCCCGAATCCCAGCGGCTTTGACTGGCATTGCGGGCTTTCGTCCCTCGGTCGGTGACGGCAGCGACGATCGACGATACCACGACACCCACGCCGTGGTGCCTATCAGCCACACTCGCGACACTATCGGACCGTTGGGCCGGACAGTTGCTGACATCACACTCCTCGATTCCATCATCTCTCGACGGCCCCGCGTCCAGCCCACTGAGCTCAGTGGTCTGCGACTTGGCATTCCACCTGTCCTATGGTCCGGTCTAGACGAGAACCTTGAGAAGGTTCTTCTGTCTGTCAACGATAGACTCCGAGATGCGGGCGTTGTCCTCGTCAAGGACGATATTCCCAACCTGCTGGAATTGGACAGCACAATTGGCAATCCAATCGCTCTGCACGAACCCATCGCCGACATGCCAGCTTACCTCAAGAAATCGCACACCAAGAACGTAGATCTCAAAAAGATTGTCGATGGCATCGCCAGCCCTGACGTCAAGAAACTATTCGACCTCGTTCTGAGCGACGCCCTCGGGACGGAGTACAAAGACGTCATGAAAGTTCGACGACCCGCTCTCCAGAAACTTTTTTCCACTTACTTTGCTGAGAAACACATCGATGCCATTTTGTTTCCTACGACCATCTTGCCCGCGGTACCGATCGATTATCTCAACGGTTCTGGAAATGTGACGATCAATGGGGGGCCACCAATGGATGCTTTCGCCACCTACACTAGAAACTCGGGCCCGGGAAGCAATGCAGGGATTCCGGGCTTGAGTATTCCAGCAGGGTTGACTCCTGCGGGCTTGCCTGTCGGCATCGAAATTAACGGTCCTCTTGGAAGCGATGACCGGTTACTCGCGATCGGTCTCGCTATCGAATCTCTGTTGGGCCCTTTACCTCCACCCAAGCTTTGAGCAGTACACTAGTATTGATGGAGATACATGGGTGCTGCAACCGTCGATGAGGACTGTGCCACAAAAATCGTCATCCGTCTATTCTTTTGTCTCAATGCTTATTGGCAAGGCCTCAGGAAATGGCCAAAAGATTATTCTTCCCTTTGTAAATACACTACATGTACATTACCTAGTTTTTAACTCCTAATGTAATTGTTTCTATCCCTTCACTCATCGGAAACGTAACTAAGAGACGGCAAGAACTCAAGTCTTTACGCAATGTACGCAATGTACGCAATGTTCTTGCTAATAAACTTACAATGCATCCGTGTCGGTGAACCGTAGGGCACCTAATCCTACTATGCATTATTGAGTCGGAGAAACTTAAGAAGCAACCTAAAAGCATGTCGCAGATAATTGAGCAGAGTAGCCCGATATATTGTTTCGCAAGCGCTGTTTTGCCTAAAAAGTTGTGCGAATCGTGATAAGGTGATGTGGTATTGAAGGCAGGTAGATAATCTTCCTTCAGTATATTGGTTCGCACCCAAAAGCATACAGCAAATAACGAGAAGATAATGGACCCCAGGGGCCAACTTTTACAATCATTTAACCCATTCTTATCCAAGTCATGTCATGACTTCACTAATCCGCAAACACGTTACACCGTTGTCCTATCGCCAAACGTGCAAGTCATAAATTTGTTTCGAAAGCCTAATGCTGAGGGATGTTGTCCTTGAACGCCGTTGGTATATTTAGTTTTAACAAGATTAAGATTCGAAAGACTCTGGAAATTCCCAGGTCTTGGTGAAGACAAAAGCTTCAGACTTTGTTCATGGCTGCGGCGTATGCGGCCTCGTTCGATATTGTCGCATTGTTGCTTGTACCAGCGTGTGTCACGTTTTCCATGATGCTTTCTTCGCTGTCGTTAATGGTGGTCCAGCCTGGTGGATTCGGTCTTTTGCCATCTCTTTTCAATCGGTCCAATCGGTAGCCTTTCCGGCCTATTGTCACAACAGAGAGGCCTTTCTGTTTAGAATTGGCGTCGTTGGAAGATTGTTGTTTAGAAACGGCGGTCTGCGCAATAAAAGTGCACTTTCGGATGATCCAAGGGCCCAAAATCGGAGCATTTACGGATATCACCCCAACAAACTATGATGAAGTAAGTATTTGTTCATCATCATCTATATTGACGACAGAAGTGTCCAGCTCTCACCGTTTCGCGAATGGCCCAAATGGTAGAAATGTCTACATCAGAGGACTTCTTGATTGACAACACACAGCGCAGAAGGCTTGCGGCAACAACAAAAATGCCGGTCGTGAGCCAAAATCCGTATATTATCTTTCTGTTCGCGCGTCAGCCGCCGAGTAATTCGAGTTGTCAGACTTGTCGGAAGCTTACCGTGATAAAGGCAACTGTACTACCCACAAGAGAGGTAAAGGGATGTATAAAATGAGAAGATCGGTGCTGTTTCAGAGCTTTTAGTTAGCCACGTATTTAGTAGAACCTGGGCCTTGAGAATGTGGAAGTTAGTATAGCATACGACACATTGGTGACAACCAAAGTGAGAAAAATCTGATTTGGACTGCCGCACTCATCTAATACCTATCGTCAGCAACAATTTTTCCAATGACTACGAGATAACGAGACCGAACTCACCGCCGGGATAAGGCCAAATTTGCCAGTTCCTTTGGAAAGGAAGGCACCGTAGCAAAACGACTCCGATTGTAGCGATGTACGAACATACACAAGCCACAGCGGCAATATAAACCAATCGCTTTTGTTTCGTGACAAGACTGGGTTGAATGTTAGGCGATCGAGGCACGTGGGATGTCGAGTAAGTTGTAAATGCTCCAAATTTGAACCGGACTCACGTAAGTCTCCGATAGAAGAAAAGAATGCATCCTTTCAAACACCAGATAAGTGTGATGTAGAGACACCAGCCCGCGATATCGGCCTTTGCGCCATTCGTGATTGAGGTTCTTTCATCGTCCGTGAGAGCCAGGGCCTTCGCCTCTGTCATTCCCACGATAGATCCCCAACGTCCTGAACAATTTCGCGTCATGTCAGAATGCGTGTGACGTGTAGAAAGCGCGGGAGATGGGCTCGATTTATTCATACCTATCAGTTCCAACATTACCGTCTCACCCTAGAATAAGATCATGGCCAATTAGCGTCTCGTGGGAACGATTGATACGGATAGGCTTGGGGGTTCGTACTGTTAAAAAGAGCACGGCCGCAACAGCAAAGTAGTCGTCTCCCTGCCAGTCCCATCCCACCAGGCTCATTCGATACGCAATTCGGCCCAAGAGAATGACGATACCTATCGCATATTCCGTCCAGGCTTCGACCTGGAATGGTGTCGTCGCCATGATGTATTTCACGTTCAACACAAAGGCGAAAGAACAAGGACGTTGGCAGTATCGCACCGCTGCCGTCAAGGTGTTGGAGAGGGGCGGCGGAGAGTGCGTTGCCTGGTTGAGATTGCGTCGAAGGGGATCGTAAATTCAGACCAGATTTAGAGTGGAAGCTGCCTGCCATTTGAACTTGATTGAACGGCAGGGACCGCGAACTTTGCTGGGTCCAGGTCGCTGGCTGAAAGGGGATTGCTTCCATCGCGCGCGAATCTTTCCGACTCGGGCACCCTGCCAGCCGAGTATCAAATCGCAGTGTGGTACATACCTATGTAGATGTCGATGAAGCCGAAGGGATTGTGGATGTGGCACCCCGGCGTTACGGATGGCTTACAGCCTCTCCGTGCGCTTCGTTAAAGCCGCCGGCCCCTGAGATGACCAGACCGACCCGATTACATCTGTTATTGGTTCGTGGTCGACTTTGCGGGGAAGGGGTCTCGTTATCCTATCGGGATGGAGTCATGCACAGGCCGGGGTATTACTCTGGGTTATGCTATGTAAGTGCCGAGTGAAGAAAAAAATACCCGTTTCTGGTTTACGGAGTAGGCTCCGGAGAGCACGCGCAACTTCACTTCGTAGATTCATCTAAGGAGAATTACGCGCTAAAGTTCCTCAATCATGGCGACAGCTGCGAGAAATAGGACGCATGAACGGAGTCGCATACGCCGGGTCGCCTCCAGAATCTTTCTGGTGGAAAGAGCCAATCGGCTGCCTCGCAAATTACCTACCTATCGTCTTACGTCCTGCACACCCCCCCCCCCCCGGTCTGCCTTGATCGGTTCAGGAATAGGTATGTATGTACATACCTAGCGGCGAGCGCCATGAACTCACCTTTACGGAGAAGCATGTTAGCACCAGCCTCACAGTCAAGTAAAAGTTCCCTCGATGAGAGACTCCTGTATCATTCACTCCTGATTCTAATCGTGACTTCTAGACTACCAGTGTTTGACATTTGTCGCAGTTGCTTCATGTGCACTGTCCTTCACAGAAGAGTCCCCTTTTAAATCGTCAACTACAGTCACCTACTACCTAGGTAGTTACGTAACCTCTTCCTGCAAGCGCAGCGCAACACTACCTCCTAGATGAAGCACTTGAATCGAGTGATTCTAAGCTACGAACGATTACCTACAGACATGTACCTAGGTACAGTACATACGATGTGAACTGCGAACTTACAAAATAACTTTGAACCTACGGAGCACACCTACTCTGTACGGAGTATGATAGTACTCTCCTTGCTAAATTGCTTTTTGTGCTGTGCAGTCCTGTCAGAAAATAAGTTGCAAGGATAGCCTCGCGAAGACCAAGAGGCGGATGGTCTAGTCTAGTCGCGACAAGAAGGATCGAACAGCCTGATGGCTAGTGGGGCTGAGTGCTGGGTTCAAATGCAGATCTCCAGTCTCCTCGTTCCTGCACGAGGTTCCTTCGACTCTTTACTTACATATTTAGCCAGTGTCCATTCAGCCGAGGCATGGACCCTCTGTCGACAAAATCTGGTTCGATCAGCGACTCAACATTGGCTTCAACAAGCCCAGAGTACCTAGGTACGTATGTGCAATGTCGAAAGACAAGATTGTGCATCAAAGAAGTTCAATTGCGTCAAATCTCGAGGCTTTCATCGATCCTACGCCTACGCACTCTAATTAGTTGCAACTTGCAACCTGCAAGGCTGCGATCCCGCTTCTATCAAAAGCTTCGCAACGCGCCTAATATATGTATAGCTTCAACGCAACATATTCTCATGACACGACTACCTACATGTACTAATATCATTGGAACGCTGTTATGTAGCCGCTCCTTACTTGTTGGTAGACAACTGGATTAGCAGAACGCTCAGTATTATAGCGCCATCACCGAGTCAATCATCAGTATCACGGTTCACCGACACTAAGAATCTCGTGGCTCCTCTATGAAGAAATCTTGGCCCGACAAGGTTGTCGCCGAGGCGGGAAATTCCCTCGTTGCCGTTCTGCAAGAGTCACTTCCTGCAAATTGCAATTGATACTGAGCTCCCGTTCACATGATCAAACCTGTGACCTAAGGCCAAACTTTACCTCAAAGCTAAATGAGTCGAGATCGTCGGGCTTTCGGTACCAATACGGCCCGCAGTTCCATGCAAGCAGCTGGTCTTTGCTTTGAGTCTGGCTGAGACAACACCAAAAGTACGGGACCCGTTCATGTTCCTGACCGGACCTGACGAGCTGACCGGCAGCATGGTCGATCTGCCGTCTGGTCTTTGAGCCTTTGAGGCCTGGTTTTGTATATTGCCAATAGGCAGTTTTCTCAGCGAGACCTCAGACAATCCAGAGTCGTCAGTACGAGCTATCAAGGCCGATCGCAAGCCGGATTGATCATGAAAGCGGTCGGTATGCGACGGTAGGGTAGTCGCTAGTACCCAGTCAGGACTCAGCAGCGAGCAAGGTAGATACTAGGTATGTAACAAGGATGGTTAGAAACCGAGCCAAGAGAACATTCCGGACAACTGGTAAGTCATGTTGCTTTCATTTCGTCTCCGAGAACAGGAATACAAGACTGGCAATCGCTTTCAAAATGTTCAACTATCTAACACAAAGAGAAAATGTAGAACACGTAGTTCCAATCCCAACGAGCTGGAACGGCAACATCATGGGGCTCTTCGATTGGACTCACTGAGTGTAGGAGTGCAAAATTGATTCAACCTGTATAGGTTACTAGTTAGAGGTGTTGATGATACTGCTTCTAGTGACGGCGAAATAACACCGAGAGGCGAAGACAACAACTCATTTACAGAAACAGCATCACACATAACTTAGGATGACTATGCTCAGAAGCGGGATTGTCCACTGTCTGTAGCTGATGGTTTGAACACAACAGCCCCTCTTCCAACCAACGCACTGTGCGATTGACGATGATCCGCAAGGTTCGCAAGAACATGCGAGGTCATAAGATGATACACGAAAGAGCCGAGATGCTCAAAGAGGGAAGGAAGGAGTGCGGATTGAATACTGGTCGGTTATGCGCAAATGCAGTTCAGATCTTCACCTTTACACGTTCATCTAATTAGCGGAAGCGGAAGATGCATGGGGAGTGCTTTCAATCATCGGCTGTCACTGCGACAAAAAGAGCCAGCGCACCTTACGGAGGGCTTGAAGTCACCCCCCCAAGAGGATCTGATGCAAGTGCCGAACAATAGATGTACGAAGAAATCACGCGATGGGCGATCAATGAATGCAAGCAAGACAAGACGTGAGGACAATTGTGCGATTTGAAGAAAGAGGCTCTTCTGAGAAGGGGTAGTAGCAAATATCAATCGCGGTTGCCTTTGAACTTTGAAGTGTGTCCAGTAGTTCACATTCGACGAGAACAATGCCTTTGAGCGATTCAAAGCTAATGTTTGGCGCGAGCCGAACTCCAAGGAAGAGGAATAATTGGATTGACCTCTGCGGCAACATCTGTGGCTCACGCTTGCGGCTCACGCTTTTCGGACTTTCATGGCTCTTGCCGGTAGAATTGATATGGCGCGTAGGCCAAAGCTACCTTTCAGTCGACCTTATTAGACTTCATGACTAGGTAAGGCATCACAAGGTCCGGGGTTTGCTGTATGTGTGCAATTGCATGCATACTCTGCAGTACAGCAGGGTGCCCCCCGCATAGTTCACTGCCGCTCCGGTGGGCGATGAAGAGGCATCGATGGAAACTTCAAACCAGTCACTTTCATCAGTTCAGTGGACCGCGACAAAGGCCAGATTATCACGAAGCGTACCTATAACCTAATGAATAGAGATTCAGCCCTGAGAACTAGTCGATGGTGAGCTTAAGAAGAAATTCGAAATATCCGCGGACCACGCTCCTGAGGCAACAGACATCCAAGTCGCCTGACTGTCCGAGGCCCGCGAGGATCTGATAGATCTTGACGCGGGCGTTCCACTGGGCGAGATTAAAGGCCGAGTTCTTTCTCACAATATCTCCTCGGTCGGCTGGGAACGTTACGAAGGTATCTGGTACCTGAAGAGACTCCCACGCGGTCTACCTATGAGGGCTGGATGACCAGCAGAATCCGTCATCGCGGGGCGAATAGGAGTCAAAAAGGGCATGATACTTGAGGTACTTTGCTCGAGTTCTGCATGTTGGTTTCGAGAGAACCATAGCTGCGTCCATCTGCGCAGCCAGCTACCTAGTAAAGAATGGAGCATGAGCTTCTAAATGCGTGCTGGATGAAAACCAATTGTCACGTGCTGATGACTAATGCGCCGGTCGCGTGACCTGTGTGGTTTGCTGGGGTGAGGCAAAGGGTCAACGTCGGAAATAGTTTTCAGATAATAATGAAACAGGAGCTGCCCAAATGCAACATCCAGCGTCTGCCGCGCCGACCACCGGTGAGCAGATAAACAATTTGTATGACGGGAACCACGGTCGGACCTAATCGGCCCGATGCACAGTGCGACGATAGCATAGAGGTTTTCCTCCCTGTACTAGGGTTTTTCCCCTATGATTTACCAAGTAGAAGTTCTAGAACTGGGCAGCCTAGGTCAGCTCAGCTAGTGTATTTAATAATAAATAATAATAATGAAACAAATCATTGATTACACCGATTCATAATATCCCATGCAAAATTGCTGTAGATCTGACAGATCTACGGAGTACACCGGGGAAACGACGCAGAGACATCAACGGGACGCAGTATCCACACCCGACGGGTCACGGCCTTCATCTTAGCAACATCAGGATCACGATCGAGACCAGCTCGAAGACGACCGACGTGACGATGCACGACAGCGGCCGCCCTGGAAGTCGTCTCGCGAGGTGATTCAGAATCAGGAATGGGACACGATCATGGAAACAAGAAGTCTCTGCGCGAGGACTGTCCATCAAAGAGCTGGGAAGACCATATGTCCCGGCGGTTGCCAAAGCATCATTCAAGGCTCTCGATATGAGCTGGAGCATTGATGGCACCGGTCGCTCGACACAGACAAGGTTAGAGATATGAAGAACGTGTTCGGAATGGATTGATCGAAGCGCATGTCACCAGGGAACCGACTTCTCTGCCTGTACAACGGCGCCGATACAGCTCGACGCTACGAAGTGGTTCGATTAAAACCCTTATTAGCATCTACATCACTGGCGAATAGCATCCTCCTCGGCATATGAGAGCTAGCTGGCCAACACCGCATCGCTGCGCTGCGAGAAGCGTCAGTATTACAACAAGCGAACTTGTGGCTATGATGGACCTGCGAGCTATACACATAATCAACGAGGTAAATATTTGTCTTCTGCTAGCTTACTCGGATAAAGACGAGCCCTGTGAGAGTTTCCATGATGACACTATAGATATGTTGCGCAGGCATCCTACCTGTACCGGATGATGCAGCCCAGCCGCACCGACCCAATAATCCCGATAGTCACACGAAGGCGTGGTCTGCTAACCTCGGTCGGTGATGCTGAGTATGATGCCTTCTTGCAGCATATGACGACAGCCAACCATCGCGACCGCATCGAACCATAAACAAGGTCACACGTCCAAATCATGGTCCAAGTTCATCAACATGACATTGCATGCAGCATGGATCGACCCCGAGATGTTGACGACCCTATTTTGGCAGAGTTATGAGCCCTCAGTCTCAGCCTAATGCACCAATGCTTACAAGACAGTGGAAACGCTGCAGAATTCGGCGCGGAGTAACGATGCCTCGAATTTCATGACTAGTGAGAAACAGGCTGTCACACGCAGAACATCATCGCAGACTTTGCACGAGACCAAGCGGCCGATCTCGATGGCTGTTCCGTAGCCCTACAACATCCACAGGAGCTTCTACGCTAGATTCGACGGCCCCTGACTACGCAACACGCTTTGTCTATGGCATCTGGTCTCGTGGATCAGAGGCTTGGACTGAGGCGAATGACTTTGCCGGAGTAGGGTTGGCAATTTGTTCCGGGATGTTCCATGTTACAACATAGGGAAGAACCTGGGCCGTGACCTGGACAAGCGACTCTGTGACTTGATGTGGCAGGTGGAAGTCACGCTGGTCAGCTGTCGGCACATACTGATAGAAGGCATCTTGAACGGCATCGCTGATCGATGTCACATCGATTCGAGGGCATTCTCTTGAGCGTCTGTTGCTTCGCCCCAGTTCCGACCTGTGGGAAGAAAAATCTTGTTACTACCTAACTCAGTACGATTTCGAAATTGGCCATTAGGTTATCATCAGCAGGTATCCGCAGGTCTCAGCCGGTCTCAGCAGGGCCACGAACTAACATTCTTGGCCGGCTGTGAGGAAAGATATGAAGGAAATGGCTCACGTGCGGATCTTTGCCAAGTTTGGAAAGCGAGGCTACAACAGCCATACGGCGAGTGAGCGGGGCTTACGGTGCCGGATCGCCCATTTCACGAATCCAGTTGATTTTACAATGGGTTTATCACCGATTCAGAGCTGGAAAGATCACACTTATGGCGTCATTTCTTGATTAATTCGACCAGATCCTCAGAGGTTATTGTCACTGACCGACCGTTGCGTTCGCCAGTGGGTTCCGGAGGTCAGTTGATCTCGAGACCGAGACGATGAAAGTGACGACTCCAGCAGTGACGGCAGTGACGGCAGTGACGGCAGAGACAGCGAAGGATCGAGAGACGACGAGGACGATGCAAGAGAGCGATATCAACACTCGCAAGACTCACGATGGTGGTCGTCAACCTGAAGAAACGCAAGGTTGCTCAACGTGAACTCAAGTGGTACCGACCAAGCAATGCAAATCGCGCATCGCGTTCCCGAATCAGGCACCTAAGGTCTGGCAAATCCAGAACTCGATATACGACGAAGTCGAAATATAGCGGCGTAAGAAGCCCACGTTTATGCCAATCCTTGGATGACTGAAACAAACTGCGGACAGGCTGTGAAATTCGCGGGCAGTATACAACTCATGCTGATTCAACGGTGGGTCGTCGGTGTTTTCCGGCAACGGGTCGGCAGACGATCATCTTGTTGCCATCGTTGGTAGCGCGGCCATTGCATCACTAATTCTTCATCTTGCGATGTAATAGTAATACACATCTATCAATTGACGAACATCGTAACGATTTTCTCGCTTCTCTATTCCATAGGTAGTTGTGGAGATAGGTCAAGGCCAGGTGATCCCTGGAGGGAAGCTGCGCAGTCAAAAACTTTTGTTGACCTCCCTGTGAGCAATGAGGGCTCTTTTTGCTGTCTATAATATAATGTTTGTCATTTGAAACGAAGATTCCGCCTTCATCCTGGCCCTCCTATCTCCCTTCCAAGCTCCAGCATTGAGCGTGGCCCCGTCAGCCCTCCTAGCACGCCAAAGCGAAAAACGCTCGATCACTTTGCCAGCCGCTGGTCCATGATGGCGCCATCAAATATACATACTACGGGACGCTTGCCGTGGCAATGAGGCAACAATTACATAGTGCGAACTGCCAAGAGTCATTTAATTCGCATAACCAAGTGATCTAGGTATAGCCATCGCTATCTGTCACAAATTCGCCCACAGTTGAGGCGCCGAAGCGCTTCGTTGCCGACGTACGATCCTCTTCAGCAACGCGTACGCCGGCGAGGGGCACGACCCGACATCCTTTAGCCGAGTCTGTCACCGCCATTCAACCTCGACTCGCACCAAAGAAGCCGGAGATTAGAAGCAACCTTCTCAGTCGCGATGACAGCCGTTCACAATTCTTCAGTCTTGTACCATCCCCCGGCGAAAGTCCATCCCAGGTAGCAGCGAGAATGAGCAAGAATACAGATACAGCGCCGCAATCGAACCGCGAGGAGAAATGCCAATACACAGATTCCGTCAATGACCTCTATGCTTGACGAGAAATAGGCAAGAGAACATCGAACTGAAGCTTCGCCAACGCCTAAGCCACGGCAAAGTGATCCGAACCCGCCGGCCCAGCTCGACCCTGACGGCCCAGCTCGACTCTGATCCCGAAGCGTCTTCAGAGATGAGGCAGACATGTCTACATTACGAGCACAAGCATCACCAATATATGGGTTTCAGCCAAAGTGAATTGACATTGATCTCCAACATCCTACACCGTCTCATCTCTCTTCCACACAGTCAACTGAGGCCATCGCGCCCCCTGCCTGCGTTGGCCAATACCGCCCGTCATCAGTCTCCGACGACACACGAATCCAACGGCGACTCAGATATATTTTGACGCCTCCGGGAATTGTTCAATCTTGCCACCTGATGCCGTTCAGATGGTAAACAGTCTTGATATGCGATGTAGCCAAGATTACTTCCTGACTTCGAGCGTTCACTTCGCAAAATAGGGTCAAGGAACGCCGGACGATGTCACACAAACTGTTTTACTATTTATGTCGACAGTGGGTGTATCTATCAGGACTAATCCGAGCCAGAGGCTCGAATCTCCCTCGCGCAAAGAGAACAAGGTCATCGCCCAAGGTGCCAAGCAAGTCGTCGAATTGGTCAAAATTTTGGTGGTCTCCCGTTCCATGACGACACCCACGACGCCGATTTATCAGCTGTCGTCCGTTGCGACGGACGAATCCGGACTTTGACACTCGCGAGAAGAAGATCTAGTCCCGAAAGATTGACAAGGAGAATACCTGTGTGCTCGATTTCGAGCCCATGACGCGAGATACCTGAGCTCCACTCGCAGTCAGAAAGCCATTGAACGCACGCACGCACAATATTGTAGGATAAAGGGCTTCTCCCCTTCATCATAGGGGCTTCTTCTCCCCTTCCCTCTTCCCTCACTAATTCTAAGCTAACCCTTGATAAGCGGGAGGCGATTGGTTTGGAAAGCGGAATGTTCGTCGCTGAGTTGCCTTTTGGATAGCCATAATGGCTCTCCCGGAGGCTTGAACACAAGAGCAACATGGGTTTGCCCGCGCGGTGACATATCTACAACTTAGTTCTACTGTTCCTTTCTTCTCTTCTTTCTTAGACACCTGACATACCTATGTGATTCAATATCAAAGCCAACTGCGAAAGCCAACTGCGAAAGCCAACTGCGAAAGCCAACTGCGAAAGCCAACCGCACAACCACCTTAGCCTTCTGTTTTCCCCTAAAGACCTTTTAGCAAAAAGCACACACCTCACAACCACAATCTGCTAAAACTCATGATCATTGATCAAAGCTAACTGCGCAAAAGCCAACCGCACAACCACGTAAGCTTTCAATCTTCCCCTAATAAAGACCTTTCTTTGAGTTCCAAAATAGGAATTATTCCCAGAAGTAAGTGTTGGACTCTGGAGGAGAAGACCTTCCCTGGCACCGATCCAGTTGATGTTTGCCCTGCTAACAGTCAGCTCTCACTTGTAGCACCTTACTGTTCATTTCGCCAGTAACACATCCCTGCGAAAATTCCCAAGTCGTTCAAGATGCTTCCCAATGTTTCGATCGATCACCGTGATGGTAGCGACTACTCCAATGAAACATCTTCAGAAGACTACAACGATTCCTTCGGACCATTTTCTGATGAGTAAGACAATGCCATTGAACGCTTTCCACATGAAGAAGATAATTCGGACGATGAAGTCTACAACCCAACGGTTGTGGGAAGTCAATGGAACGTCGGCCACAAGGGCGGGGACTACAGATACAATGGCAAGACCACTCCCTAGGCGCGAAAGGTAAGTATGCGCGTTGCTAACCTCACCGGTGAATATAGCGCAAAAAATCATCGACAGAGTGTTCCACCCCTCAATTAACTCGGCTGCAGTCATTCAGATGCTGCACAACCGGAACTCGATCGACTTCGGATCAAATGGATCCCGAGGTCGGCAGTGGAATTCAGCGTCCACATCCGCACGGAGTTATTCCTCGATTTTTTAAGCATCGTCGGTCCACCTGGAGAGGCCATATCAAAGCTGGATTATCCACTCTTGAAATGTCTTTTTCGAACTGGGCTGAACCATATGGCATACGCAGCAAAGCATTCTTTGGGGATCAACTTCAAGCACACTGGTCGGACCTTTCGCCTAGCTAAGACAGAAAACCGTGACACCTGGTTCATTGCCATGCACCCTAAGCCGTCCGTTACGTGAGAGGACTCAAGGCCTCACCATAATCTCACGCAAGGGCTTGCAGCCGACAGCGGGATGCTGAAAGAGCGGGCGACTTGCCTCGCAGCCTACATAACCGACACCTTCAAGGACCCCATGCTCATCGGCCACTGGGTGTAACCAAGTTGGCGCCCCGGAAGCAAATACAGTCAAACATTGCCTCAAACAGCATGGGCTGTGTTCCAACTTCCAAGACCGTTTTTATTTAATGCAAGGGTGGTCCGCCTGGTCGCAACGGCACTCAGGCGATTCATTTTGGACCACAAATGAACCCGCCTTCCACTGTTACTTCTACGGGCAGAATCAGCCCATTGGGATAAGCACACCCCTCGTACAGGAATGAACAGAGCCTGAATGGGAGACTCATGAGCCGCCTCCGGGTGCAGACGAAGACAGCTCGGAAGACAAGAACTCGGAATACAGCGACGAGGATGTCAGTATGGAATATCACGAGGAGATTCCAGACAGTGACGAGGATGTCGATATGGATGACAGCACGTCGTCGCAACGCCAGACCAACAGGGTACCTTCTAGCCGAACTTGGCGAGTCGGTACCGGCGAGGACTCTCATCGCCATCGTCGCAGAGGCTACAGAGGCCGCAGAGCAGCATGTTTAGCCGCTCAAGACCAGTTGATCTATGTGATGATATAGCTTCGATTTCCGTCTCATGCGAGTCCTGATCTAAAACGCGGTGCCGAATCCTTTCGACCGTGCCAAGGTGTTGCAGAACCCTTTCTGGCAGATGGCGGTCGGACCCAGTAAAATATAGCCACCAAGTCTATCCAAGACTGCGACGGCCTCAGAGTCGGCAAGATTGAGACCAACTTTGCCTCCCGAATCAAATCTCTTACGCATCTCATCAAGTGCGAACTCAAACAGACGAGAGGATGCGCAAATGATCCCCGGGAAAATGCCGATCGGCATCGACCAGAAAATTTGCGTAAAAGCCGCTCTCTCACAGAGGAAGAACCTCATGGGCTGGATCATGAGTCTCATCACGACTCTAAAGGTGCGGCAGTTATGTGTGACTCGCCGCATGTCAATTGCCACGACTTGTTCGATCTGGTAAGGCGCTTTCCCCCTTATGATGATATCTTGAATTTGTCGGTTCTCCCGAGCAAATGGCTTGGAGTCGGTCGCTTTGTTAGGAGTCCGACCTCCGATAATTTATCCTGCGAAGAAGTAGCTGCAACCGTAATGCCATCGTCAATGTAAAGGGTGTGACGAAGTGTCACAAAGTCAGTCAGTCGTCTATATGTGCTAATTCCAAGACAGCAGTTGTCTTGGAATCGTACCCTTTTGTGGGGTGGGTAGCTCAGTTGGATAGCACATTGACTGGCCGTTACACTATTGACTGGCCGTTACAGTCAACATCGCCCTCTCGAATCAGAACGGCAGTGGTACCGCAAGACAGACTTTTTCTGTTCCAAGTTTCTGTTTGAGTTATCCAGTACGCACAACAAGTGACCACAGCCATCGTCATCTGCTACAAATATGTACATCCGCAGTTGAGTCGCCGAAGCGCTCCATTGTTGACGTAAGATTCTCTCCGGCAACGCGTATGCCGCCGAGGCACACGACTCGACATCCTTACGCCGAGTCTGTCACCGCGGTCCCAATTCGACTCGCACCGACGAAGCCGACGATCAGAAGCAATCTTCTCAGTCGCGCTGGCAGCCATTTACTGTTCTTCAGTCCCGTACCATATCCAGGCGCTCCATCGCACCGCGAGAAGAGATGCCGAGACAAAAATTCCGTCAATGAGCTCTACGGTCGACGAGATATATGCAAGAGAACATCAGACCGATGCTTCGCCAAGCCTAAGTCACGGTAAGGTGAACGGAAACCGCCGATCCCGGCGAGGTCTTTGGAGATGAGACGGACATCGGGCTGACCGCTGACATTACGGTCACAGGCCTCCTCAACATATGGGTTTCCACCCAAAGATCGAGGAATAATGATCTCTGGCAGCCTACGCCGTCCGGCGTCTCATCTCTTTTCCAAACAGTCAATCGAGGTCATCACGCACTCTGCTGGCTGTGGCCAAAACCGCCCGCCATCAGTCTCGACGACACACGAATCCAACGGTGGATCAAGTATGTCTGACGCTGCATCATTGTGGCAAAGGCGGCTTCGTACCGCATCGGTAACGCTCAGTGACTTATAATACAACTCGCCAATGCCAGATCACCCAGGACTGCTCAGATCTCTGCTGCCTGTTGATTCAGGGGAAGACCATTTGACTTTTGCGGCCCAGCAGCCATGTCTGAGACGACGAAGTGGAGGGCTTTGCCATTAAAAACCAGCCTCTGGAGATATTCCGGGGGCTACGCCTGCGATATCAATTGCTGCCGAAGTCCGACTTGGCCCTGACGTCGTGAACTTCTGTACGATGACTGCGAGGGTGAGACCCGTTGGGCGTCAAGTTATGGAGAGTCCGGCAATTCGTCTGACGCGCCTTCGTTCGCCGAGCCTTGATCCTCCTGGCCTGCCATCCTCGACGACGACGATTCCGACAGTACAACTCGCAATGCCTTCAAGATGACACCATATTCCTGGCATCGCTGTATCACGCAGGTGGAATCGGTATCTTACGCAAATGTATCGCGATATCGGAGGAGTCTACCTTATGCCACAATATGTTCTAGCCGCTGACCGTGAAAACTCAGCTATCTTATTCCACAAGTGTTTGGCATCCATCGCTTGCTCGGTATCCTGCTCTCACTGGAATCGAATCGTGTCTCCCTTTTCTGCAGTGCGAACATCACCCCGTGCTTCGTCTTGTGAGCTGCTATCTGGGCTGCCTGGCGCCATTTGGTGCTGACCTAGCGAAACTGCTCCCATGCCAATGCGGTGTCACTCAAGCCTTGCTGCAACTCTCTGGTGTAGATCATGCCGGTAACATGCGTTCCGTACCCGGCCTGTAAATCGGACGCCTCGTCATCAATTCTGTCTTCGTCCTCAAACTCCGTCCCGCCTTCTCCGAAATGGCGCAAGTATTTCGAACCCAAGAACCTGTTGAATATAGAAATTGCAACATGTCACCATATGCTGACGTTCAGCTTGCACCCCGGAAACCGCTCGCTGTGCCGCTGCAAAATGTTCAATCACGCTGACCGGTTTGCCATTTCTGACGACCAGTTTCTCATTTCTGCCGAAGCCTGAAGGGGAGAATTGGTTCAAAGAGAAGAAGTGGAAATCAGATCGCGTACGGCGCTTTTTGCAACAGCACAGCGAGCGGTTGATGGGATGCAAGTTGAACGTCAGCATATGGCGACACCTTGCAATTTCGATCTTGAACAGGTTTCTGGGTTCGAAATACTTGCGCAATCTTGGACAAGGCGGGACGGAGGTATGAGGATGAAGATGGGATTGATGATGAGGCGTCCGATTTACAGGCCGAGCACAATAGGCATATTGCCGACATGGTCTACGCCTGAGAGTTGCAGCAAGGCTTGGACGGCACCGCATTGGCATGGGAGCAGTTTCGCGAGGTCAGCACTAAATGGCACCAGTTCTTTCGGATTTCAAGTCCATGATGCAGCGGTGACCGAGCAACTCGGTCCGCGAGCGAAAGCGCGAGCCTTTCGAGGAATCGAGAGCGCCCTGGACGAGGTGCGGTTCAAGTGATTACGCCAACTACAGCAAGTCAATATCAGCGGCCAGCTGCAGCAGATGATGGGTTAGCTTAGAACCGAGTTTCGCGGTCAACAGTCGAGCGTAATACGCGCCGTGATCGTCTGGGACAAACCCATTGTTCAGACCTGAGACCACAAGCACAGGCGGACGCAAGACCTTATCATTCATGTTGCCAGCGTATTGTTCCCCAGAGGGTATAACGATTGTGATTGTGCCGTTGGTGGCGTTGCAGTTGGGTTTGTTCGAACGCTGCATGAAGTTGAAGATCACGGCACACATATGGAAAAGTCGTCAGGGTAACTCGGCAGTCAGCGTATTATTTGTGATGCCAGAAGCAGCCGTCACGGTGGGTTTTGACGAACTAGTTCGTCAATTACAGAATCGCGGCGTATTGGATTGGGTTGTGGTGGGCGAATGCCACACGGTGTTGGACGGCGATTTTCGGCCCAAGCTCGAAAGATGGATGTAAACATTCGCCAGTTCAAGTGCAAACGAATCTTAAGCTACGTAGTGTATTGTTGAGCCTCTAAGACTTAATACTCTTGAAACTCTTTTGAGACAATTCGTCAACAGACTACTCCACGTAAAGCCCACGCTATCCACCATGGTATGATGGTAATGAGAGCCATCTGGCTATGAAGAAAACAAATGTCATTGCTGATATAATCAACGATCAAGTCGCCAAAAAAGAGGTACCTAGTTCCAAAAATTGCTTCACATGAGATAGCTCTTACCATACACGACGTCGCGCGTATATTCCAGAAACGTAGCGCGAGCTTTGCGACATCTCAGCCAACGACTGCTGTTGCACCACGGGATTCGTTGGAAGGACTGGCTGGCACACTTGCCTAATCTCAGCCCCATCGAGAATATCTGGAAACCATCGAGTCTCAATATACTGAAGTCCCAGACCTAGGTCTGCCCAGCGCCATCCTCAACAGAGCATTCACCTGAGCATGAAACCGCGACGAAATCACGTAAAGGGCATAAATCGGTATCAGAGAGCAAAGATAGGAATTTTTTTGGAAATGTTGATTTGTTGAAAATGAGCGTTGCACGGCTTTGCAACGCATAACGCCAAGTTTCTTCAACTTGCTTAAGGTGCCTCCTGATTGTGAATTTGTGTCCGTAGAAAGGTGAGGCGTGCATTTCTCATGAGTCTTCCAGCTCTCTGATGACAATGAAATATTGCTTATTTATAGCAGGGTAGACAGGGGTATACAAAGCACATCAGAGTGGCCAGACGGCTGCGCCCATTCTTTTGTGTAACATTATTGATATCTGCTTGAAGACGTTACATTTTTTTTTAAAGCTTGAACGGGCGCCCTTGACTCGCCCACGAGGTGAGATACCCCAATCTTGAGAACGAAGGGTTTTCTGATTCAGTAGACGAGGGCCCTAAAAATTCCATCTCCAATCGCGATCGCCGATGTGCGCGGCCGATTGGCCAGCTGGAATGACTGAACATGCGCGAACCTTCAGGCTTCGTGCGAGGCGTCGTATACTTACCATATGGCTTCTAAGGGCGTCTGGACTCTTGGTGTCGCCATCGCTTAGTGATGGACGATCATCGATGGGTTGCCTCGTGGTTGAAGGTGAGAATGTGACCCCCAGGCTCCCCAGCTACCCCAACATAAAAATTGAATCCAGTTACCCAGTACAT
>SRPS01000186.1:0-59040 GCA_018360175.1 Claviceps arundinis
TATATGTGTATATGTGTATATGTGTATATGTGTATATGTGTATATGTGTATATGTGTATATGTGTATATGTGTATATGTGTATATGTGTATCATGTATGTAGTCGTTTGTTTCGATTATGTAAAAGGCGAGGAATACCTACGTACACACACACGGAGAATATATGTAAAAAGACGGGATGATCTGGTGGGAGTGGGGTTCCAAACTTCCGATTAGGTACCTACCTACCTCTCCTAACATACCTGGTCCCTGTTTACTTACCTACCTTACCTACATACAATGTACATACACATCCCACCGGATCTGACGCTCCGTATGTACTAGGTAGGTAGGTATCGGTCTCCGGATAATCCCTTGTGATGTTCCCGGCTGGCACCTCTCCATGGGACCTCGTGAGGCCTTGACCTGGTTTCCCTGCCGTTGCATAGCATAACAAGGGATGACATAGGTGATTCCCATCCATACCTCGGGATCACGGCCAAGCCTTCCTGTTTGATCTGGTCTCCCGACAGACGGCCCTCGGGCCGAATCGGAGCCCTCAGAGTGAAACGACAGATGATACATACTCGTGGTGCAACCTAGAAAGTGCTCTAAATATCTAGGAGGTAGGTAACTGCCTACCTCTATCTAGGTACCTTAGGTAGGTAGTTGGGTGCCATTTCCAAGAACAAAAAATACTTCAATTTTGGTGGAGAACCCTCCTATTTCCTGGTCACGAAAAAACGGGCTGGGTCGTCAATTGCGCTTTGCGTCCGAGTCATACCGGATTATAGCAACATCAAGCCAAGCTTTTTAACTCATGAAAATGAGCATTATTAGGCAGTATCAGTAGATTCAAAATTCAGCCTTTAATGATTATCCGATCAATTGTCGCAGACGTGGAGATTATTGGACGACGAAAACTGGTGAAAGCTGGATTTTTGCGCCTATTTTTCCATTCTTCAAAATTGGCCCTGTATTCAGGAAGTCTCACCTACTAGACATAGTGGGAGCTCTTTCTAGGTTGCAAACACGAGTATGTAGTCGTCTTTTGTCACGATGATCTGAAGTGGCGACGTTGATGATGATTTATAGTCTTATGTACGGAGTACATATTAGCTGACATTTCACATATGCACATATCTATGCATATATGCGTATGTATGTACTCCGTATGCATAATATGTATGATCCTCGTAATAACCAAGAAGTTCGCCCTATTCGGGAGACTTGCATGCTACATATCTATCGGTGCCACATTTTCCAACCCTATAGCTTTTGAAAGCATTCTGTCTCGCTGCTAAAGATCGGGCTCGGACTGTTCGATTTCAGCGGTCTTCTCGGTCCACGAGATCGCTAAATAAAGTGCGCGGAAAATAAAGCGCGGGCATGGCATCCTTGAGTCATTTGTTTCGATTAAGTACGGAGTATACTGTAGAAGGCGAGAAATACACACATATATGCATGCACAGAGCACGGAGTACACGGTAAATATGTATGTATATTATAGCTGATACATGTCTCGGTTCATTCTAGCTTGCCCGTCCTTGGCGTCTCGGCCCGAGTCACTAAAAGTAGACGTACTCCATACGTCACGTCAGCCAGCAAGAACACAGCAAGACTCCAGAGGATGAGTGGGCTGAGCAGCCATCCATACGCCTCCGGCCAGTACTTGCAACGTATGAATGCAAAGCCGACCGTGCAGCATGAGCCAAGAAACCTGCTCGACCTGATACGGATGCCAAGTTATTAATCGTTTTTTTCTTCCAAGACAAGAGGCGGAACTGAAGGAGTTAAGAGGAGTAGGGATGGAGAGAAGGGATTGATCTCGTTTTGGGATGAAGTCATCCCATCGATAGTCGAATTAACTATACACACCATAGCATCCACGACGTCCCGGCCGTGCTGTTCCTCTTCAGCAATTGGCACAAGTCTCCGACACTCAAAGCGAGCTGACACACAACAGCCCCCCATGAGTACGCGAGTCCGGGTCCTATTTCCATAGCCAGTGCGACATGGCCACTGAAGCATACCATGACGCCCACCAGGAGGATCCAGTACGCATGATTGGCCAGCATTGGCGAGTGCTGCCGCCATTCGATCCTGGCGGAACGGACTGCACCCGCCATGATGAACAGGTTCAACATGGCGCCTATAGCGAAGGCGGAAAGCTCAACTCTGTTAGCTGATGGATAGACGATTGTGTAGGCGAGTTCCCAGGCAAAGTTGTTGCAGAGTGGAATCAGCGGCATGCTATGCGGCTCGCCCTTGATGGACATTCGCACCATCAGGGCGTAGTTGATGATCCAACCAAGCCCCATTAAGGTTGCAAACGAGTCCGCTAGCCACTGGACTTGCTCGTATGCTGGTGGCGGCCGAAGTGCGCGGCTAAATCCGTCCATTGTGTGTTTTGGGATCTGGAAGGGCCCAGGGGTCGATGAGCCGCGATGGCGAGTTCGAGTTTGTCACGGCAAGATTACCAGATACGGTACTATTCAGTTCGGAGTTCCTGCCGTCCAACAAGGATGGCACTTCATCTCTTATAATTATTACAGGGAAGTGTCTGTTGTTACGGGGATGAGATAATACGGGTACACACGGGTTGCTACGGGACGTCCTCAGGCCTGGGGCGGGAGGTTCTTTTGTCCAAATTAGGTCCAGCTTGTGCTTCTTGCTTCAGGATTATAGACAATGAGGGCTATTTCCGTAGGTTCCACTCCGCGGACTACGTTCCCGACTTCTGATCGCGCCCTGTCCCTTACAAGCGCAGAACATACATATGTATATATATGTATATATATATATATATATATATATATATATTACTTCTCTACATGCTGTGTTGAATGACCAGAATTTACGTGATCGCCAACCTATCACGGTTTTTTGACCGGGCAGACGTAAGGCTTCGCTCTTTACCTTTAATTTATCTTTTACAGATTATTTGCAACACAGTGCTTCGAAATGGCACCTCCGACGTGGTTCGCTGGCCGATCTGTAATGATCGATCTAGCGAAGCTCATGGTTGCGTTTGGCCTCGGATATATGTTCAAGAATACTTCCATTTCCACTTCCGCGCCCGCATTAACACAGAAATCTACCGCCTTGCTGCAGAAAAACATCCGTCACTATGGCTATGCCCAGGAGGTTGCAACAAAGGCACGCCACGAAAGAAAGAACACCGGCAGCCACGACGAGAAAACTGACAACAACGACAACATTCCCGATTGTCCTTACAAATACATCCGTCAACTTTACGGATACCATCATTTTGCACGATTTTTGGCGGCCTTGCGTCCCACTCTGAAGGATGAGGACCCCGAAAAGTATACCCTCATCCTGGACATTATGGATGCCGTACATCTTTGTCTGATCTTAGTGGACGACGTCTGCGACAACAGTACCAAGAGAAAGAACCAAACGGCGGCACATTTAGTCTATGGGTCCTGCGAAACCGCCAACAGAGCGTATCTCGTTCTCACGAGGGTCATTCACCGAGCAGTGAAAACGCGGCCGGTGCTTGGTGCAGAACTCGTTCGGGCTTTGGAGCTGATACTTGAGGGGCAAGATCTGTCACTGGTCTGGCGTCGCGATGGGCTGCCAGCCTTTAATGCCGGCGAGGAGGACCGAGTCTTGGTGTACAAGAGGATGGCTCAGCTGAAGACGGGAACTTTGTTTGTTCTCCTCGGGAGGCTCTTGAACGACGGTGATGATCAACTAGACGACCTTCTCGGTCGATTTGGGTACGTATATTCTCTCTTTATCAACACCTTTTCCACTATCTCTTGAACAAAGTCGATTCATTTTGGACTATTCGTCTGAAACTTTTGTCATCACGTGCCCCAGTTGGTACGCCCAGCTCCAAAACGACTGCAAGAACATCTATTCAGGCGAATACGCCACCAACAAGGGCGCCGTCGCCGAAGACCTGCGCAACGGAGAGCTATCGTTCCCCATCGTCGTCGCTCTCGGCGACGAGCACGTCAACGCCCAGATGGAAAAGGCAATTGGGAGCCACAGCGAGGTCGATCTCGTCAGGGCACTCGAGGCACTGCAATCTTCCGCCGTGAAGAACAAATGTGTCAAGGCGCTTCAGGAGGCAAGCCAGGGGTTGGAAAATCTGTTGACTGTCTGGGGCCGGCACGAGCAGATGACGGCTCAATCTTGATGGACCTTGCGTTATTTTTCCGTAGATGTCGGATATGGGGGAAGGGATGCTTTGAGCTCTTTGAGCTTGATCCATCGAATCACCATCGATGCACCTCGCCTAGGTACATATAGGGTCTGCAACTTGCAAGTGCTTAATAACCAATCGTTTAAGTGCATATCGGTTTATTGATGTACACATGATTCATGAATCATGAATGACATGTCGGCTACGTCGCCGGCGTCTTGACCGAACTCGTAATAAACAAGTTTCTCAGCAGCAGCACATCAGCGCCCCCAGCGGCAGGGCCAGCTATCAAACTCACGAAAAACATTCTTATCAACAGCTGTGCCCCTTTGCGGAACTTGTCCGCCGTAAGGGCCTGGTAAAAAATCCCGGCAGTTAAGAAAAAACCACTCGACGTGCCAGTCATCTCATTAATCTGCCTCAATCGTGCGTACCTCTGGGCAATCTGGGAACATGGCAGCTGCGAGCAATCGGGTACACCAAGAAGAGTATTGGTCAAGTGCCACGGTGATCTGTCTCCGACCGTGAGCGCTGCCGTGACCGCCACCAAAAAAGAACCAATGTGCGTCAGGGCTGAGAACCAGAAGATACGCCGCAGAAACGTGTCATGTTCAGGCCCATGTCTCAACGATGTCGTCGGTCCTACAGTCGTTTTCGTGCGACGATGTCTATGCAGGATCCATAGCGAGATGGTGGGTAGAGCGGTCGACAGTCCAAGGAGGCGGGTCAGATAAGTCGATGCGACAAAAATCCTTCAACACGGTGGGCACAATTGTCAGCAGCGTGTGTCAAGGCCCAAGGGTCTATAATCTATATCATCATCATCCTTGGCATGCATACCCGAGGCGTCTTAGAAAACCGCCCTGCGGAACCGCCTCGCACAGAATGATGGCGGAAAGGCCGGCAAGCTGGCTCGTGTAGAGAAAAAGATGGAGCGCAAACCAAGGCCAATTTTTCCACCAGGATGACATAGAAGCGAATATACATAGCTCGTACCAGGAGCAGTTCGCTGCTTCATGCCTAGCATGCCCAGTTGCGTGGTCGAAATAGTCTATGATGGCAAATCCCTCGTAGGCTTTCCACACCATGCCGGCCAGGATGAGCAAGACCTGCAGGAAGCTGAACGATGACCGGATACTTGGCGCCATGCGAAAGGTGGCGAGAGAAAGAAAGAAAGGTCTCGTCAGCGCCACGCCATATGAAGGTCGAGGAAACGAAGACGAAAGCAGGAGGACGAATGTAAGTGCAAGTAGGCTCGGAAGGTGTTAAAAAGGGTGGAACAGGTATATACAGTAATCGTGGCTTGTCTTGATATCTATCGCCTCGCGAGGGCGAACAACTGTCGAAATCTTATATACAGCTGACTCGTTTGATGTTCGCCATTCGCATCTTCCTTATCGTTCCATCTACTCACGTCTGCATGTTCGCAAGCTCGCATCACAGCTCTGAAACGAGCCAAGCAATCCAGTGCGGGCATTCATGTACACATGACACGAGGGCTTGTATAAGGCGGCCGGCCTGTCCCGCCTTGACACAAACTTGGCACCACTACACTCACGCGTGGGGTATGAGAGAGAATAGGGATGGGGGATCGTTCGACTCATCCCTCGTTTCGGTTCCTTCGGCCCATGCGAATCCCGCACGAAGATACTATATGCCGGCTTCCATGTGAAACCGCAGACCGCAAGTCATTTTCGCGCCGGTAGCCGGGCGACATGGGGGGAGGGGGCGGCAGAAAGAACAACGCGACGTCATCGAGATTCCCTCCATCAAAGGGAGAACTATTGGTGAGGGGAAAAACAGACTTGGTGGTCTACAAGACCGATATATACAGCGGGCCTCCTAGCACGGCTGCCCGGAAAATAGAAGACGCCTCCGCGAAACAACTCGCTAGATGTGCTCAACAGTCCCCATGGCAGACGACCTGAAGAGGCTGAAGGTATTGATCGTGGGAGGATCTGTGGCGGGCCTAACGCTTGCACACTGTCTCGAGCGACTGGGCGTCTCCTACACAGTCCTTGAGAAAGGCAACCAGATTGCTCCTCAGCTGGGAGCCTCTGTTGGCATTTTGCCAAACGGCGGACGTATTCTGGATCAGCTAGGCCTTTTCGATCATGTCGAAGCGGAGATTGAACCCTTGGATTTCGCCGTGATACGCCATGAAGATGGCTTCTCCTTCAAAAGCCAATATCCAAAAGCATTGCGCTCCAGGTATGCATCATGATTCAATACACTCGAGGTACACTATACCCATCATTCCAATATACCCTTTGTGTCAATGTACAGACGAGACCTGCCACGCACAATATCACGTCTATGTTTTCCTCTTCGCTAAAGCCTTTGTTTCTCACTTCTTCTTTTTCTTTTCTGAACTCACAGTTATGGCTACCCCGTGTCCTTTTTGGAGCGGCAGAGATTCCTCCAAATTCTCTACGACAAGCTCGAGGGTAAGAAGAACGTCTACGCGAGCAAAAAGGTTATCGCCATCACAGAAGGCCCGAACAAAGACACAGTCGTCGTCAGAACGTCTGATGGCGCCGAGTATGCGGCCGATATTGTCGTAGGAGCCGATGGAGTCCACAGCACCGTTCGGTCGGAAATTAGGCGACATGTGGAGGAAGCTTCAGGGCTGCCGGCGGGGGACGAGCCGACCACAGGTAAGGAGAGATGTGATGAACTGTGAACCGAATTGAGAATGGGGGACTTCTGACCAGCTTGGGCTGACGAATGAGCGGGCAAAAAACTAGGCATCAGGTACGAGTACGCCTGCATCTACGGCACTTCTTCCAATGTTCCCCATACCGAACTGGGTGTGCAGCTCAGCTGTCTGAGTGGCGGGATATCAATACATCTGTTCGCCGGGAAACAGTCCAAGTTTTTCTGGTTCATCATTGTCAAGACATCGAGCGACGAGCTGCTCGAGATCAGAAAGGACGCATCGAGCTCGGCGAGGCGCATCTGCGAGAGACTCGGAACAAAGATGCTCTCTGATAAGCTGTCGTTCCGAGACGTCTGGTCACGATGCATCATCTACAAAATGACGCCACTGGAAGAGGGGGTATTCAAGCATTGGAACCGCGGCCGTTTGGTCTGCATCGGTGATGCCGTCCGCAAGGTATATTCACATAACTCTCAAAAAACAAACGTGAAAAGAAGGAACAATGGTGAAGATGAGAACTGAAAAAGGAAATCATGGCTGACACAGACGCAGATGGCCCCCAACATAGGGCAAGGCGCAAACATGGCCATCGAGGACGCCGCCCAGCTTTCCAACCTGATTTCAAAAAGGATACTATCCTCGCCCGGCAAAGCCTCCGTCACGGTCATCGAGTCGCTACTCCAGGAATTCACCACCCTGCAAAGAGCTCGCTCGGAGAGCATCTGCGGCCAATCCGAGTTTCTGGTTCGCATGCACGCCAACGAAGGTATCGGGAGACGCCTCCTCGGACGCTATCTTATCCCCATGCTGGAAGACGCACCGGCCGCGGTCTCGGGCGTGTCCATCCAGGGTGCCACGATGATCGAGTCCATGGGCATACCCGTCCGCTCGCGCGGGAAGGCATGGGATGGGTCCTGGGGATCCAGGCTGCAGAGGTGGAGATACATGCGGCCGAGGCTCGCCCTGCAGTTTTATCTGTATCTACTTGTCGGTTTGATGGTGTTGTATATGAAGATGAGATAGACTTGCCGCGCTTGGCCTTGGAGAATGAGCATTGTAATTTGGCATGGGTGAAAATAGCCAAGGAAGCAAACATACATGACAGATTGCACATTTGATAGATATCCGGCATTCTTCTCAAGGCGTGCAGACGCAAATGGACCATACGGTCGATCTTATTTAGCAGAACTACTGCACATCGAATGCCTTGAGCATAAGTCAGTACATTACATCTCACACGGACTGCAACCGCTCATGATCAGTAGCGACATATAGTCCAACAAGAACAGTCACAGCACAGCACAGCACAGCAGGATTCGTATCAAGAACTCTTTACAGATCTCATCAATCAATTCCCATTCTCCAATCCCCATTCTCGTCCCCCGACGCTATATATACACGCGCAAAGAACACGAACCCTAGGCCTTAGATACACGCCCATTTCTTCATAGTCAGTGTTCACCCATTCCCTGCACTAATGAACCTCTCAGCTGCCGTCCAACAAGCCTCAATACACCCTTCCTGGCATGCCTCCAGCGCGATAAAGTCATCATAGTCTCGAGATCCTCATATTCAAAACTCCAGCCCTCCCAAAAAAAAAACCCCTCCAGTTACAAAATAAACGCCAGCGTAATATCCTTATGAAAGCCCTCACCAAAGCTGTTGCGCGTAGTGAGTAAGTGGCCTTTTCCCACGCGTAGCTGGGCCCATATATGCAAGTTTCCAGTCTGATATCCCATAAGCCATTTACCAATTTCCAATGTCCAATTTAAAGTTTCAAGAACAATTTCGCTTTCGCTTTCAGTGTAATGCCCCGCTATGCTCATCATTCGTTGATGAGTTGCCATCCAGGCAGGTAGGTAAGCCAGGCAAGCAGGGTCCTTTATCGCTGTCTGTCGCACAGTGCAACTGAGCATGCCGGAACGCCGCATGGGGAAGATAATAATACCGAGTTTCGAGGGCTCGAGGAAGAATTATAGGCTCTAGTAAGCCCAAAGGAGGGAGGGGGGTCATCGAGGGGAGATATGTTGATGTATGAATGCAAAAAAAAAAAAAAAAAAGTCCCTTCGGGCGAGCGCCGAGTGCCGGACCAGAAATGATGAAACTGAGAAGAAGGAAAAAAAGACGATAGAGACAAATAGAGAAAGAAAATTAGAAACAAATAATGAAAAAAAGAAAAGTAGAGAGATCACACATTTTTTTTTTTGGCCGTGTGGCTGCTTCAATGTCTGTGTCTGTGTATCATGCCAAGCGTGCTCCTTTCCCTGGACTATAAAAACATTCCTCTTCTGTCCATCGGGTTGCTATTATGGGGGCTTCATCATCGTGCTTGTGAGTGTATGCAGAGTTCTTTATACAGTACTTCTTCATCCAGCTTGTCAGTGTATGCTGGCCCGCTGGGTTGCTCATTTCCGAGGACTGTCATTCTGAGCGGTAGATCACCCTCACGCCTATCCATGCGAAGGCAAGCTCCGCGAAGGCATATCACCGCTTCGCCGCCTCAAAGCTTGCATCTGCGCATGGTGCTCCTTGCTATTAGCATCAGCAATCATTTGCTGCTTCTTCACAACCGCAGCGAGTCGGCCTCTAATCATCTTAATCACTACGCGCACCAGTCAGTCCATGTTCTCACAAAGCCTTGTCCCTAATATGACTTGATGCAAAAAAAAAGGCGGGGCTAAAAAGTGACGCGTAACAAGGGTAACTCACTTTTCCGAATATGAGCCTCTTCGTCGCCATCTAATTCACTGCCATTCTCCCGCGGCCAGCTCCTGGCCGGCTCTTTGCCAGAAGACAGCCGTCGGGCGACACCATCATCGTCATTATCCAACACCGCTTCGAGCATTCGAACGGCAGTGATATACGAGATCTTGCACCCAGGCAGATTCTCATTCGTCACTTCGTCAATCGCAGCCGCGCGACTCATCTCAAGCGCCCGGTCATACATCAACTTCTCAGCGCTGATCCCCGGCGTCAGATACACCTGGTTCGTCGTCGATGCCGAAGATGATGACAAGGAGTCGGTCCCCTGGTTCGACTGATAACTCGGGTGGTCTTCCGGCAACATCCTTTGCGCATCCAACAGCTTCATACGGACAATCTCCGACTTCTCCAAGACTTCGTTGAAACGCTGTCGGACCCATTGCACAATCGCGTTGATGCTCTGGGCCATGTTCTCCGAGACTGCGGCCGATACTCCGCTGCCGCTGTCCGCCCCTCGACTCTTCTTGGACCACCAGAGGCTGGCAAGGTCCATGGCCTGCGCGAGCAAGGTAAGCGATTTGACGTAAAGAACCAGGGCTTCTTCGGAAAGAGATACAACGGCCTCGAGGGTGAGACCATCCTCATCTTGTGAATATTGGTCGACACCAACACCGCCAAGACCGCGATCTGCTGACGGCGCGAGGGGAACCAATTGCTTGTATTTGACTTCGGCGAATCCGTATACACAATCGCTTCTTTCGGCATACTCGGTCATCATCTCCTTGGTCCGGACGTCCTCATCCGCCGCCAAAGTCGAGCTCTTGCCGTCTCCGATCAAGCTGCCCGGGGGTGATGGAGTAGGATATGCTGGAAAGGGCTGATACGTCGGAGGGGAGTGGCCCTTGCCACGAACCGGCGCAACCTTGAACCCGAATAGGCGCAGACTGGCGTCTTGGATTGCCTTGGAGATGGCGCTGGACGCGGAGCCGGGACTAGCGGATAGTGTCTTTTCGTAGGATGACTTGCGCTCGTGAGCGGCGCGACCTTGGGCAACAAGGGCTGTTCGAGAGGCGGGCGTCGGGATCGCTCCGGTCGTGGATGTCGGGGCCCCTTGCTGCGTGCTTCGACGCACCAAGTTTGAAGAGCGGGGTCCTAATGTTGCTTGGCCGGCGAGTTTCTCATTCGCGGCCAGTTCGTCTGCCAGAGCGTTCACTTCCACATGTCTCCGTTCCACCACAACGTAGTCTCTCTCAAACATGACCTCTTGTGCCGCTTTCTCCTCTTCGCTCAGTGGCTTGCCGCTCGATGACTGTCTGACAGCACGAGGTGACGAGCCTATTGGTTGGTAACTTCGCGGGACAACAGTCGGTTCGCGGGACGACCGGTCTGAGCTCCGAAGTTGGTGCTGATTCGGCATAGAGGCGGTGTGATGCGGTGACGGTCGTCGTCGAATACCAAAGCCAGCTCCGATATCACGCGGAGAGCTGGCCAGGCGTTGTTCTTCCGTGGACCGTCTTTCGTCGTATCGGCCATCCTTTTGGTTGCCTAGTTGAGGCGAAGGCGATGATCTCTCGCCAGAAGCCCTACTCGGTTCCATATCTCGCGATCGGCGTGGTGGCGGTGACGGGGTAGCAGAAGGTTGGCGACGGATATCCGCAGCCATGACAGCTGGCGATAGCTCTTTCCCCTGGGGAATAGGCTGCAGTTCAGTCTTGCGCGGTTTCACGACATCGTCTTCGACGAGCCCCGAAATGTCGCCGATGACGACGGAATGGGCGAAGAAATTCTCAAAACTGAGACGCTCGACCGGGCTCCTCTTCAGCAGACTCCGGATAAGGCTTTTGATCTCCGAGGTGGCGAGGACTTCCTTGGGGAACTTGATGACATCCTCCGCCGCTTCTATCTTGCGCAGAAGTTCAACGTGGTTCCTTGCTCGGAAGGGGGGACGGCCTGTGACCATCTCGTACAAAACCGTGCCTACCGACCACAAATCTGCTTTGGCATCATATCGCTCGTAGCGAAGAATCTCGGGGGCCATGTACAATGGCGAGCCACAAAGTGTGTCAGCCAGCGAGGCGGCGGGCAAAACTCGTGCGAAGCCGAAATCAGCAAGCTTGAGCATGGGTAGTGACGCCAGACCAGCCACAGGTATCAACGAGTCTCGGCTGGCCGACATGATGGGTAGGTTGGCTTCGTCTCTGAAAGCTTGTGATGGGAGAAGAAGTAGATTCTGAGGCTTCACGTCTCTATGCACATAATTTCTTTTCCGCAGAAATTCCAATGCGCTGGCCAGCTGCTTCATGAAGTGGCGTATAATGACCTCATGAAGACCCGAATTTGGCGCACTGGGATATTTGCGCGCCATATCGCTGGTAGCAGGGTGTGTCGACAGCTTGTCCCGTTTCTTTATAAACAGGGACAGATCGCCCAGCTCGCAGTATTCCATGATAAGGTTGATGTGCGTGGGTGATTCAAGACAGTCATGCAGGGCAACGATATGGGGATGTCGTAGTGTCTTGAGGATCTGGATCTCTCCATAAAGATTCTCTTTAAGCTTCTTATTCAGTCGTCCGAGTTCGACAGATTTGATGGCCACGGCAGCGTTGGATTCCTGCATCAAGGTATCAGATAGAATTCAGGGTTGATGCCATCCAACAAGACGTAATATTCATGCGCAATCAAGCAAATACATTGAAACAGGCAGTGACTACGGCCAGACACCATGCGCAAATACGGGCGGGTCGCATGGCTTTGACGCTCTAACGCATCGTTGCTCGGAAGACAAGGCCAGCAACGTACCTTGTGCCAGCCCAGATACACTTGGGCAAAGCTACCTTTGCCAATCTCGTTGCGCATTATAAACTGGCCGATGGTCCGCCCGTTGGACCGCCTCGAGCCCGAGGACGACTCCTCTTGACGACTCGACATGGCCTCCCGAGGGTGCCTGTCAAATAGACAGGAAGCTAGGCGAGGTCGGTGTGAGCCCGCGGGGCTACAAGAATCGAGGGTCGGAAGCGGATGGAGCGGTTGGGGTCGTCATGTAGGCGCGGTGTAGTTTCGACGTTGGACAAGACCGCAAGAGGACGGGGCCGAGAGGGGAGGCTCAGGGAATTTGACGATCCGCGTGAACTAGTGGATGCTCGAATCGAGTGTCGGATAGTCGCGGCTGGTCCTATGAGACAGGGCAAATGATCAGTCTAGAATAGCTAGAGCGACAGACGAGTGTGCTCACCAGGAGCAGTGTTTCAAGAAGTTGGGAATAGCTTGCACCGTGAACGTTGACGGTGAAGATGACAGAAGCAGGCGATGAGAACCTTGCTGGGGAGGGGCGGGAAGTGAAGGTGTGACTGGAGAATCGAGATTGAGACACGCACGATTTCACGATGACGGCAACAGGGCCAAGCGTGCCGACAGCCGTGCGGAACAGAGCAGAGCAGAGACAAGCGGATCTGACGTCGAAACAAGAGTGCAGCTACACGGAGGAAGCGGTGTCGCAACGAGGAGTCTATTTGTTTGTGAACAAGACGAAATGAAAGCCGAATGGGAGTTGGTGACGGACCACGCCAGTCGGACGAATCGGACGAGGGATGCGATGCTGCGAAGACCGCAGATAAGACGAGATAGTGCGCGCGGCGCGTTGGAAGATGGAAGCACGCGGGTGACTGCACTCAGCAATCAGTGTGTACATTGTACATACCTCATAACAGTACATATGGTACCATCACTTGGCCAGAGAAGAGGCCGGACGGCAGCTGTGGCGGCGCGATGGACGGCGCAATGCGCACTTTGCTTGAGTGCAGCCGGCCGGGGGATGCGGGGGATTGTCACTGTAGTCTGTCCTACTCACTGGGTCAGTGGGTGATAACCAGTGACGGCCGAGTCATTGGCCACTGCAACTTGCCTCCACCCCCACACTGCAGCGGCGCTTGCTGACCAATCGGCGTCGTGCAGGCCAGGAACGCAATCGGGCCCCCACTTGTGCTGAGCGTTGATGAGCGAAGCGGCGACAACTTACAAGTCAACGGTCATGGACTCATGAAGGTCTTCGATGGTCACGAGCATGAGCATGCAATACCACTGGTGATTGCTCCATCGCCGTCCAGCACGTGGCATCGGCGTCTGAGGCTTGCCTGGGGTGCGTCGCGCGTCCTGTGACCTGATTGACGAATGGTGAAGAATGGCATGCGATGGCATCACTGATAGGAGGCAAGGTACCTGTGTACATACCGGAGCCGCATCTGCCGCATCAAAAAACGCCACAGGCTCGAGCGGCTTCTGACTTCTCCCAACAAAGGCTCTGAACACCAAACATGGCCTTGAGCACGAAGCGCTTCCTCGTGATTTGCCTCATGGGGGGTCAATGGCTTATTCCATCGTCTTCTTTTTTCATCATTGTTCGACGCAAACATTCGTTTCTTGCCGAGCACGGTGCTCCTTTGTCTCGACTTCTCCTTCTGAGTCCTGACTCCTAAGTCCTGACACGACCCAACCTAAGGTAACAGATACGCCATCCTCCCGCCACTATCGCTCTATCGCTCTCGCTCTCTCGCTCTATCGCTGATCTGTTTCGTATCTCTCGTCAGTCATCGGATCTCTCAAAGTCCTTATGTAAGTCCCATCTCTTATCGCACCTCATCCATATCATGCATAGTGTATGTTCATGTATCGCATCTCGGCAAATTCTCTCGGCACCGCCAAAGCATGCGTCTCCACCACGATCAACCAGCGCAGCAAGTTGTGTCATTCCCCGCCGCAAAGACACTCAATCCAAATCTTCGTGCATTATGCATGTTTCTGTTCCCCCCTCGGTTCATGCCCTCCTGCGCGTCGCCCGGCAATCGCAAACAGCTTCGGCAGCCTAAACTGCATGCAGCCCAAAGACTGTTGCAGATTTGGTTCGCTCCGAGGTCTTGATATGCCTACGGACTCCGGAGAGGTATGTCTCACTCAGTCATCGGGGATCAGGATGTGAAGAGTCAAAACTCAACACTCAAGACTGAAGTCTGAGGGGGAAAACTATGATGTAAATCAAGTCGAACTCTTCAACGAGACAAACACTACTAGGTATGTATCGGGCTCCATCACGCGCCCTATCGTTTCGCCTTATGTAGGTATCCAGTCTGTCAACATGACCAAATATATATCATGTACATATTTCGCCTTTCCCTTCAACATGGCCAATAAACGTGCCCTCCGAAGATCCGCCTTGCCCGCTCTTGCGTGCGTCACACAGCATACGCAGCGCCACCCCTCTTTCACGCCATCCATCTACCTTACATATTCTACAACCCATTCGCGGTGGGGGTGCTCGGCAGCACTCGAGTGAAGGGCTCTGTCGGCCTCCTCCTCGACGATGACACCACCGCAGCCAGGGCTCAGGGGTAACTAATACCCCTCGTCCCCAATAGATACTGTAGATCCAGTGACGTATCACACTATAGCCTGTAGGTAATACCTAACTTCTAAGTATGTATGTCCTAAGTATGTATACACATCCTTCAAGGACTTGGATGGCCGGGAAACACGGCTTCCGCTAAAAGCGGCACCGCCCATATTCAGTGTTCACACGACTAGGCCGTACGCATGCCAAACAACTTTATACATGGCCGCTTGGCAGGTCCAGAAGGTAACCCGGGCGGCCTGTGTTGAAGGTAAATAAGGGGAACCTTCTCTAGATATGTAGACCATTAACGCAACCCAACTTTCCTATCCTCCTCGTCTTTTTCTCTGTAAGGTTTCCTACTTTCCAATTTTTCTTTTCTACATATACTGTCTGCAACTCCGAACAATCCGCGCTAGCTACCTACATTAATCCCTCGTACTACATATCTATGTAGGTACCTACGCCATTACCAACCGTCTTGTGTTGCGGTACGAGACGCGGCACTGTAGATAATACGATACACAACATGAGACCCGTGCACGACATCAGACTTGTAAGAGGTACGGTGCCTCTGTTTCATCAGAACTTTCAATCGTCTCCTTCCCTCTCGCCTGCTGCATCTCAGGTGGTCCCCAGCGCCGCAACTCTGTCCCATTCTAATGCCAATCAAAGCAAAGCACCATCGCGCCGAGTATAAAGACACTTCAACCACTTCCACCGCGATGCTTCCTTCGTTGAATATCCCACAACAAGTATTCTATCCCGGACTGGCCATGTTCTCAGCAGTCTCCAGCGCCTTCGTGATGCAACATCGTCGGCAGCCTCGAAAGGAGTAACTTCCTTGCCGCTTTCAGGCCAGAGGGTATATAGGTCCTGCACAGAAACCCAAAGACAAATAGGGGATCGTCCGCGGGAAAAAAAGACCCTAATAAATCTAAGGAATAAGGAATAAGAGCTAGTCGGTATCGTCGCATCGCTTCGTCATCATCATCGTCACCGTCGCCGTACTGTCATCCTCGGACCTTCCTTGCCGAAATACTGATCGAGTGAGTGCGAGAAAATCGCTTGCGATCTTTAGCTAGCAGAAAACAGCGCCCGCTGAACACTCTAGTGCCCCTCGGACTTAGGCACACTCGGAAGCTCCTTGATAGCCTCCGTGATGATGTTCAGGCCCTTGCGGAGCTCCATCTCGGTAATGACCAGAGGAGGAGCAAAGCGGATGATATCTCCGTGAGTGGGCTTGGCCTACAGATACACACGTTGAAATTAGCTTGTGAACTACGGTCTTGTGCTGAGCATGTTTCAGACTTCACAACTATATCGGCGGGCGCAACTCACCAAAAGACCCTTCTCCTTTAAGAGCAAGCAAAGATCCCAGGCCGTCCGGCCAGAGGTTGCCGACTCATCAATGACCATGGCGTTGAGGAGACCTTTACCGCGAACGGTCTTGATGATGGGGGATCCCAACGCAGCTAGACTGTCGCGGAACAGATTGCCCAATCGCTCGGCATTCGCAATCATGCCTTCTTCCTCGACGAGCTCCAGAGCCCGGATCGAAACGGCGCATCCTAGAGGATTTCCGCCGTAAGTAGAGCCGTGGGTACCGGGCTCTACCACCAACATGATCTCTTTGCTTCCCATGATGGCACTGACGGGGTACATGCCACCAGAAATGGCTTTACCCAGGGTGACCATATCCGGCTTGATCCCCGACCAGTCAGATGCGAGCATTCGTCCCGTTCGGCCAATGCCGGTTTGGATCTCGTCGCAGATGAGGAGCACGTTGTGCTTCTTGCAGAGCGCATGGACTTTGGCGAGATAGTCCTCGTCTGGGACAATTACACCAGCCTCACCCTGGATTGGCTCGACCAAAAAGGCAGCTGTGTTCTTCCCGTGAGCCTCAAAGGCCTCTTCAAGATCGGCGACATTATTGAACCGTATTGCCTTGCCTGATGCAGGGCATGTAGCACCAATGTTGGGAACATAAGGACCGTAATTCTCCTTGGACTCGGGATCAGTGGACAGTGTGATGGCCGTCATCTACAAAGTTTGCACACAGAAAAAAACGTCAGTAACAATGCGCCAAAAGAAACGTCTCGTGTGTGAGTTGCTTTTTCCCCCGTCTTCTTCTTCTCCCCCCCGACTTTTCTTTTGTTTCGTTTTGATCTGCCAATTGCAGCGGGGGGGGGGATTCAACGCCGCAGCACAACAGAGAAACACAAGAAAGGTGTACTCGTACCGATCGACCGTGGAAATTGTTGGTGACACAGAACACGAGAGCTTTGTCCTTCTCCACGCCCTTGACCTTGTAAGCCCACTTCCGCGCAATCTTGACCGCGGTTTCGGTAGCCTCGACACCGGTGTTCATGGGCAACACCATTTCGTACCCAAAGACATCGCGGATCTTCTCAGCCCACTTCGGAAAGACATCATTGTAGAAGGCACGCGACGACAGAGTCAACCGGCTGGCCTGGTCAGTCAGGGCTTTGACCAGTTCGGGATGGCAATGGCCCTGGTTGACAGCACTGTAGGCGGAGAGGAAGTCTAGGTACTGACGGCCCTCCGGGTCCCAGACATGGACGCCCTTTGCCCTGGAGAAGACCATGGGAAGAGGGTGATAGTTGTGCGCGGCGTACTCATTTTCGGCCTTGATCGCACTTTCGGTGCAAGTTGCATGGTATCGGGAGCTGCTGTCGGTGGTTCGGGAGGCACCGGTTTCAGCGTGGGGAGCCATTTTGAATGACGATGGAGAGGCTCCAAGGGGAAGTTCTAATTCAAGACGGTTCTTGATTCACCACCGAGGTAGGTAGGCTCTCTATTATCAGATCAAGAAGACTCGACAGTGGCCCAGAAAATAGTGTTTAATTTAAACTTTAGATTGAAACCAAAAGAAAAGGGCATAGGAAGAATACGACGTTAGTCAGAGATAAATGTGAGATAACAATGGCAGCCAGTGTAAGACAATTGGGCGATTGGTTTCGTCACATGGACGTAGTACTTGCTTGGCTTGGGCTATCCAAGGTACTTGCCAAACAAAGTCCTCCGCGTTCGGCACGCTCTCCGAGTCGATACCCACGATGAGGCGAATGGTGTTCCGGGTTTCGGAGGGGAGGGGATGCTTGTGACTGGGCCACGTACCTTTCTTGCAACGTCCTAGAAATTGCGATTGTATTGAATTTGAAGCTTGTTCGTTGACGCAAACTCTCAATTACTTGACGAGTGATGTGTTGGAAGTTGGAACAGGAGGGATTGGACGCTGGATTGTAGGTTGAAAATGGAGCAGTTGAAGCAGCTTATTAGCAGAGACACGCAGAGAAACACGATGAGCGGGGGTCCCATGATTCCCCCTTCCACTTTATATTCCGCCCTCGAAACGGACGACAGAAGTCAAGTATGTACATTATACCTACATACCTATTGCCTCTGACGAAAGATTGCCGCCGCTATACCCCTAAGTGCAAGTGGACACAACAGAGCGGAGGCCGGCGTCCGTGACGGATGAAAGCGTTGGCTGCGCCGGACCATAAGGTGGTGCCACATCTTGGCGGCAGGGCTTCGGCCATGGGCTTGCACCAGTCATCATCAATCATCAATCATCAATCATCATGAATGTACCTAGGTTGCCAAGTTCCAACATGCCGAAGCCAGCCGGTCCACCAGAGATCTTATCCAAACGGCCTCGACGACAAAAGCCCAGGGCTCCCTGTTCTTCATTGGCCGCCTTGGCACTTTGTTGCTGTCAAACAGGTACCGGGCGCATCGATTCGGGTCCTGTCGAAGAAGTGCCGCGCTTTCAATGTCATTGCATTCGCTTGCGATTGTACTCCGTAAATCCCGTTCTCAAATATCAGATACGACCTGTACGAAAGAACCTACCGGTGGCTGCTCGGATTTCTTTGTCTCACGGTGCTCCATGACGGCGGCTGACTTGACCCCGGGATCGCCAGATGGCAGAGATACCTACGTAAGGCTCCATAAACCACATGATGGCGAGCCAATAGAAGGGCAAGCATTACGTGACGCTTGGCCACGGCTCACGAACCTTGCTCAACCCCAGACTGATCAAGAGATGCGTGTAGGATCTTGGCTCCGAAATGCTCCGCAGTCTTAGACCAATTCTAGCCGTTCGGTAGCCGTCCAGCGAACCGAGTATGTACAATGTACAATGTATGTACATATACATACCTAGTTACATACATACATATCTATGTGCATACCTGCACACAGAGCGAGAAAGTGCAAATCGCGTCCTCAAGACTGCATGAGTTGCAGATCCAAACATGGTCGTCTGTAGATCGGAGAAGGAGGAGACAAGTGAGGCAAGTGAGGCAAGACGCGAGAGTGTTCCATCAGCAGCGCTGTAACGGTAGGATGCGGCTTAGTCGGACTCGGCGCAGCTCCCATGGCCCTGCATTGTGCCTTGAACATGAACAATGCGTCAGCTGTGCAGGTGCCTCCTAAGCCCGATAAGCTGTCATTGGGAGGGCGGCATGCGCGTCAATTTTAACCGCGCATTGCTGCAAGTAGATGCATGCAGTCTCTGGGAAGATGGTGGCCCGAGACCGGCTCGTTGCTAACTCTACGGTATAGAGTACAGAGACTAGAGTATATGCGGAGTAGTTGACTGTATAACGATGTACTCGCCCAGTGAGCGCGAAAATAATTCGAAACCTCCTCACTGTCCGTCGCATTTTATATGACAGTTTCAATCACCCTGTCAGAACTCAGAAGTCTACAGAGCAAGTTGGGCGGAATACATAAGGAGAGGATGGTAGGTATGGATAAGTGAAGTTATCGCGTCTGGTGGTGGGTCCAACCTCCCACCGCCCCACCACCGACCTTCATCTCAACTGAGTCAACCTCAGTCAATTGGCAAGACTCAACTCAAAGACTTTGTGTTGTCTTGTCGTGCATCTACAGCAAAACCCTTATTATCTCTGCGGCGTTTGACCTTAGGATACCGAATTCTACTTCAATTGCTGGCATTGATTCGCTTTCATTTATGATCGCAGAGGCGTACCCTCCGGCGGCACCATTGTGCAAAACGCCTCTTTGTACCCCCTGACGGTCACGCATGGCCATGAGTGAAGCATCATGGCAGTCACCACATCTGATGTCCTCCGCCATATGCGCAACCGCCCCATGTTTCTGCGGAACCTCATCATAATCCGTCTGATCAATGCCTGGTGGATCAGCACCTTCTTCCAGCCAGATGAATACTTCCAGTCTCTCGAGCCCGCGTGGGAGCTTGCCTTTGGCTCCAACAGCGGCGCCTGGCTCACTTGGGTACGTGTAACTCACACCGTCATTGAATTTTCTTGACTTTCCATGCAGACTTGAACATTTTTTTTATCATAAATTTCGTGTACTAACGGGAATTGATAGGAATGGCATCACCAGTTGAGGACCTCTCTTCACCCGGTCCTTTTCTCAGCAGTCTACCTCATCGCAGACTGGGCGTCAAAGCTGCTTCCATCAGGCAGCGCGCTCCGAGCCGCCATTGTGATCGGATCGCCAAAAGTGTTACAAGCAGCATGTGCTGGTATCTGCGACTATTATACTTGGCAGCTTGCGGTATGGAGCTTTGGACCAAACAGCAACAAATCTTACTTCGCGGTATGCCCCCCCCCAGCCTGACTAGCCTGCCGTTTCTCATCGTGCAATGTATTGATGAGCGGGCAATACCAATAGCTATTCCTTCAACTGTTCAACCCCTGGCAATGGTACTGCTCGACGCGTACTTTTTCCAATTCTCTCGAGGCAACCCTCACCATCATGGCATTGTATTACTGGCCCTGGAGAATTTTCAGCGTCCCGGTACCAACCCCAGAGAATTCCGAGATGCCCAATCTTGCCATGAGACGATTTCATGTTCGAACGAATCTTCATGTTCGAATCAGTCTCTGTCTAGCCGCTTTTGCTGTCATCCTTCGGCCCACAAACATTCTCATCTGGGCTACTCTAGTCATCATGGCTTACACGAGAGTTTTTTTGAAGAGCGAAACGCCCACGACGAGGCCGAACCTATTCCTCCTCGCTCGCGAAGTCATTCTCTGCGGATCCCTGGTGCTGGCAATAGCCGCTGTTTCCGACTATTTCTTTTTCGGTTTCTGGACCTTCCCGCCCTACAATTGGCTCAACTTCAACATCTCCAAATCTCTCGCCGTCTTCTACGGCCGCAACCCCTGGCACTACTATCTCTCCCAGGGACTCCCTCTTCTTTGCACCACCAGCCTACCCTTCGCCCTCGCGGGGCTCTTCAGACCTCCCTCAGCCAAATCATCATCCGTCTTCGAGACCAATACTCTCCGCGTCCTCTCCTGCGCCGTCTTCACCACCATTGCCGCTCTATCGTCCATCTCCCACAAAGAAGTCCGCTTCATCTACCCTCTCCTCCCCATGCTCAGCATCATCGCCGCCCCAGCTGCCGCATCCTTCTTCACGACCCCCCCTCCTGCACCCACGTCTGCCAACCCAACAACAACAACAGCAACAACAATAGCAACATTAAAAGCCCGCCCTCAACTTCGCAATAAATCATGGCTTCTCGCGCTTCTGGGCACCAATATAATTCTAGCCGGCTACCTCTCCTTCCTCCACCAACCGGCCCCTCTCAACGTCCTCTCCTACCTGCGCAGGGAATACCAACGCATCCACCCCACGTCCGTCCAGCTAGCTCACACCACTCACCAGGCCCCATCACCACCAGACGAACTCTTCGCCTTGTTCCTCATGCCCTGCCACTCCACGCCCTGGCGGTCTCACCTCTATTATCCGGGGTTGAATGCCTACGCTCTGACGTGTGAGCCTCCACTGCATACACTACCTGGTACGCCCGAGCGGGAGAACTACCGAGACGAGGCAGATCGGTTCTACGATAACGCTACCGCGTTTTTGAAAACTGAGCTATTTGTGCCGGAGCGGGGGATGCGCGCTCCGCGATATATTATCGGATTTGAGGGCATTGAACCTTCTTTGCTTGGATTCTTGGCAAGTGAGGAGGGCACGTTACTTGGCATGAAACTGCGTCGTGTCTGGAGTGGATTCAACGGCTTCTTTAATGAGGACTGGCGGAGAGCAGGACGGATGCTTGTGTGGGATACGGGTTTGTACGGTAATGCGCCGATTGACAAGGGTGTGTAGCACTGTAGTGTCCGAAGCGTCGACAAAGTGGCAATGTGGAAGGGATCAATTTTTATTTTTTTCCCCCAAGAATTGGAATTAGTATGGTAGTGTTCATTATAATACTAATTATTATGACAAAAGTGTCGGAAAAATGTCCTATTGCATTATGTAGCAGAAAGAGACAAAGATGGCTTCGGTTTCACTTGGAGTCTCTCCCCGCGTGAGATTCGCCCAACCTAAGAATGTTCAAAGATATCGAAATAAAGAATATAAAGTAGAATATGTAGGGGGGAATCAGATGAGAAGAATTGAAGAAAGCATAAAGCAAGAACGAAGCACGGAGAGATGAGAAAGTTTCAGATAACAGCGACTTTCACATCCAACTCAAGCTTGAGAAAGATCCAAATTCTCCTTCTCTTTAAATAGCCTGGGGTGAAATCCTTTATCAATCCAGCGCTTTTGCGCGTCCTTGTCCTCTGGGGAGGGAAGTATCGACTCGTAAAAAGTTGCAGCCGTGCTTCAGGGTCCTGAAGCGGAATGATGAGGGCGCGTCGGTGTGACAGATAATCACGTCCAAGAACAAGAAATAAGAAACAAGAAAAATCTGCCTCCGGTTGTGCGGCGTACCCGAGAATGGTATGACTAATGCTGCGGGATGAAGATAAAGAAGAAGAGCAAGAGGAAGAAGAAGAGGAGGAGGAGGAGGAGGAGGCGGAAAAGAAGAACATAGAGACGTTGGTCCATTAAATCAAGAATTTACGTTCGTTCCCAATTATGATAATGATAAGCACGAATGCCAAAGGTGAAGTATATGAGAGAAAAGAAGAAGAAGAAGAAGTAAGTAGTAGTAAAGAGGACAAAGAAGAAGACAAAGAAGAAAGGGAAGAAGAAGAGGAAGAAGAAGGAAGGATGGAAGAAGAAGAAACAAGAAAGGCACGGGCCCATTAACCAACTACCTCGGGTATTACGAAAAACCAAGTCTCCAAAAATGACAAGAAAAAAAATAGCCCCATCAGATGACCATATCGCGAAGCCCAAACCCGTGATGCACCTCCATCAGATTCACACCAGATCTATACACACAAGATCCAGAGTCAAGAGCCGCATCACAAATCTATATCTAGATCCAAGAAACAATATGTAAAGAAGAAGAAGGAAGGTAGGAAGAAAGAAAGATAAGGGAAGACAAGGAAGAAGAAGAAGAAGAAGAAGCAGAAAAGAATAAGGTGACGACAAGAACAAGAGTAAAGAAACCACAAAGCGAAACGGAGAACAGTCGCCAATCATCGCACCCCCGCCTGCCTTAACCCTAGCTAGGCGACACTTCTGGTCTGGTTGGTGCTACTTTCGCAACTTCTTCCTTGGCTGCATGCGTACTCAACGCCGGAACGTCCTTCAACTCCGCATCCGAATCTGAGGGAGGCTGTGATGATGACACTCCTGCCACTTGCTGCAAGTCGGTCGATTGCTCAGTCTGTTCCGTTTGCGCTTCCCCTGAAGTTGCGTGCTCGCTTGGCCGTTCTGTGGAAACAGCTTGTTCAGCCGGCAGGGCTGAGGAGGTTACAGGCTCGGTTGCGGGAATTGCTTGTTCAGTCGGCGCTGGCGTCGAGTCTACACGATTCGTTGGCTTTTCCGCGGAGACTGCTTCTCCAGTTGGCGCTTCTTCCGTGGAGGTTGCTTCTTCAGTTGTTGGGGTTTCCATGGAGTCTGTGTGCTCTGCTGGCGTTTCCATATGACCTGCTTGCACTGACGGCTTTTCAGTGGGGATAGCCTGCTCAGTAGGCTTCTCCTCGACAGGATTTTGTTCGAGCCTCTCTGTGGGGACTGCCGCCTGACCGTTCAGCGTTGAGGTTGCTTGTTTCGTTGGCAGATCCGCAGAAACGACTTCTTCACTTGGCCTTTCTGTCAAGATTTGGGGAACAGTAGCAGTGGGCAGCTGGTGGCCTTCAGTTGCTAACGGTTTCGTTTCCTCAGCACCATTAACCTCTTTTTGCGGCGTATCACGGATCGTGTGAGAGGGAGCCTCTGTGAGAAGAGCCGTCGTAACAGCTGACTCTGCAAGGTCGCCCGACTCCCCTTTGCTACCTTTCTTCTCGTCATTGTTTGCTTCTCCCTTGAGTTCTAGACTCTTTCCACGAGAATGTAAGGCAGCGCCCAATGCCTGTCGGTCCATATCTCGACCTGCCGGCGGTGACTTGGTGCGGCGATGCTCAGCATTCTCTTTAGCCTCCCGATACTTGCTCTTGATCCAGCCGATAGGACCTTTCGGCTCGTCTTTGCCATCGTCCCGGTCCCCATCGACGCTGCTAACAACATCGGTGGAATGGTCAGGGCCATGATACTCTGAGCCATCTTGCGTGGCGCTTTTGCGAGTTCTGCTGCCCCCGCTACCGACGGTGGTCGTGCTCATTTCAGCACCCGTGTTGGACCATATGTGCATAGAGGACATGCCTCCCGAGGGTCCATGCGAGCCTCCGTTCTCTTCCCTCCTAGTTCTAGAAATTCTCCAAAGTTTCTTCTTCTCCTTGTCAGGGTTGTCCGATTGGAAAGAGCCCGCCATGCCCTCAACAATTTGATCCAAATCAGAACCGTCATTGTAAGAAGAGTGAATTGACGTAGGTGGTGATTTGACCGCTCGCTTTTTTTCGTCGGGATGCAAATTGTGCGATATTGACTCAGAAGGACGAGAATTGCTTGCGGAATGAGCATCCTGAGGTTGAGCCAGGAGCAAAGGGGATACTGCCAACGCAGGCGGCTCTGGCGAGCCATTCGATGTCCCAGTCGCAGGCGGTGATACTTTAGGTATTGCCGACGTAGAAGTTGTTTGTTGCGATCTACTTGGAATCGGCTCCATCGGATTCGTAAGTTCAAAAGCGGGCGAGGCACCGTTTGAGTGCGGTAAAGAAGCATTAGAGCTGTGGGCGCTGATAGTCACGATGCCTGGTATCCTTTTCTTCCTCAATTTTTTCGGCTGTCTTTTTTCGCCACCTTCTACCGGGGATCGTTGAAACAGACTCGGTATGTGCCTCTCCTTGGCAGGTGCTGAAGGTGACTCTTGGGTGCCATCAAGCAATCTCTCCTGGCTTCGACCCATCACTGACGCGGTAGATGTGCCAGTAGCCAGTAGCACTTGTGTCGGCGAGGCAGATGATGGGCTCGGTGTCCGTGATTCTGGTATAACCATAGTCGGTCTAACTGGAGTCATCGGCTGCACGCGGGTCGAAGACTGATGGTGGCCAGAACCGTCGTTCTTCCTAAATTTCCCCCCTGCTAGAGCTGGAGACTTTTTGGATGGGACTGTGTTGCTTCTTCCTAATGCCGTAGCAGTAGGCGTGAGGCGATTCGGGCTGAGTGACCCGATACTTCCATCGTGTCTTGAGTGCTTGGAGGATACAGATCGGTTTCGGCGAACTTGTCCCTCTTTCCGAACACTATTGGCGCCAGCACTAGCATTAGACGCGGTTCTGGTAACACCCTTGGGCTTCGGAGTCGTGGGCGTTCCCAACTCGACCTCCTTCATGGTCGTCTCATCGGCAGCCGTGCCTTGCATTCCAATCAGGAAATGATCCTGATTCTCTATCAGAAAGATGAGCACGCATTGATTCAGGCGGTACTCCTCGGGTGCCATGGCGTGGTGGGGATGCGAGAGCATGCCAGGTTGAAATATGGCGGCCAAATTTTGGGAGTTCATTCGATTCTCGTCGGATTTGGCCGAGAACACGGCGAGTAAATCAAGTATATACAGAAGAAGCTGTCTGTTGAGTGGGGGCAACTCGGTGATGAGTTGTTGATATTTCCTGATGGCTGCCAGCTCATCGAAGTTGTCGACGAGTTGGGGCCCTTCAGCGTCGCCCAAGGCTTGCTTGGTTGCGCCTCGAAGTGGTTCGCGAAACTTCTCATACAGATCCAAGGGAACTACTGGCTCGGGTAGATCATTCAAATACCGGCGAAGAACGTTGGCGGCGTCGTGTACCGTATAGCCATCCCAGACAAGTCCTTTGCCATATCGATCGGGTGAGTCGAATGCTTGTTTCAACTCCTTGATGCGTTTCTCTGAGCCGCTGAGTCGGAATATACCTTCAACTCCAGTCGCTATGAGACGTCAGCAAGAGGAGCGCCAGTGTTGATCTCTGTGTAAGTCGTGGCTACTTACCCTTTTCTTTCAGGTAGACGCCGCACTTGGCAACTACAATCGGAACGTAGCCATAGATGTAGCTTTCGCCATTCTCATCGATGAGAGAGATTGCGACATTGGCATATGCAATGCTCTGGCGCAGTGGAATTCCGAAAATGCCGGGCGCTCGACTTGTCTCTGCTATACAAATAGTTAGTATAGAAAATTTTGCGTACGCAATAGCGACATGCGACCGAAGCAGATGAGTCACAAATCTCCATCTGTCCTTTGAGATTTCCGTTCTCGTCGTACCTGGCGGGTGGTCGTGTTGCTTGTAAGGTAATTTGAATCCTTTCCACCACGATTTCAAGTCCCGTTTGTTCGGCGGCGAGGCTGGGGTCGCCGAATGCGGCAGCGGTCGATGCAATGAATTCCCTTGATGGCCGATGGGAATCGGGGACGCCATCACAAAAGGTTGCGCAAGTCGTTCACGAGCAAGTGTCGTCAAGTTCACAACGTAACCACAAGAGCTGAACGACTACGTCCAATACACAGACGGCTGGAGTCCAGCTTTGCGCTCCTCGACGTTCTCCAGACTTGCGACAAGACGAGGCAAAATGGTTCGGACAAAGGGTCCGTTGGCCGTGAGTGATGGGCAAATCGATCGGTCGCGTTACTCAGTCGTTGTACTGAAAGAATGCTTGAGCGGCGCGTCGACTTCCAGACGATAGCTAGGGACGACTCTAAGGAGCCTGATCAACAAGGTCGCAGATTTCGGCGACGAGAAAGCGAGAGAGCGAGGAAATTGAGAGGTATGCGAGCGCGACGAAACGGCTATCGTCGAACGAGTGGTCGAAGGTCAAATCGGTCGTTCCGAGGCATAGAGAAGGGAGACGTAGGCGACGGCGGGGAGATCCAAAGGGAGACGCTCAGCTGCAAGAAGAGCGCGAAGTGTTTGGGGGGAGGAAGCAATGCGAGCGGTGATGAAACAAGATGCAAGGTGGGCGCCGGGCGGGCACCTGGAGTGTGGGGATAGTTTGGTTTAGTGTGAGAGGCGTGAGAGGCGTGAGAGGCGTGGGAGGCGTGGGAGTGGGATGGAAGCAATGAATTATGAAAGTGTGGGACGAAGAGGCGGGCGGGAGCACCGACTTGTTCTCCTTCGAGGCTTCGACTCTTGGGCCTTTGCGGCGGGTCTTTTGCGACAAGACCTTGCGTACGGATGTACATAGCTGCAGTTTTAGAAGCTTCAGTTTGATGGGAAAGTTTGTGAGCCGAGTTCTCGCCCAGACGGCAGAGCAGATGGCAGCCGGGGACGGCATCGTTGGGCGGATGAAGCAATGCCCAAGACACCTAATTATAGGCACTGGTACAAGACTACATACAGAGTAGGTATACAAGTACATACATACTCCGTACACGATGCCTATACATACATACATACATATGTACATACATACACACAGACTGTACATGTGCACGCGGCAGCCAATCCGCGCTCTTCCGCTGCTGCCAGAACTTCCAGCCTCATTCTACAGAGCACAGTGCGTGTGATACATCATACAATCTCTTGGTAGGGAATTGGGATACATCACACATGATACCTACATACATGCAGCAGCGTGCCCTTGAAAACGGAGCATGCCACAGGACTTCCAGGAAATTCAGAGAAGACGCCGGCGAGTCCAGGCCCCAGGGGCTCCCCACGGACATCTCTCCTCGCATCGTAGCCCGGCGAGTCCGCTGGCACGGTCCGGAGCATGTCGATGGCGGGTGGTCCATGGGGCAAATAACGTTTGGACTGACCGCAGCCAGGTGTGCCTCCATCGCCAATCCAAGCCCGCTCAACCCGAGATGACCTTGGCGGTATAGATGCCCTCAAACACAGACTCCAGCAGCTGACGAGAAGTCAAGACTCAAGGAACGCGCTGTGGGCTGAGGCGGTCAAGTGGGTGATGATGATGATGCATCCATTGCCGGATCGGCCGCAGACGCCAGACTCCAGACTCCAGAACGCAGCCGAAGCCGAATTTATGCAGAGTGGGCCGCGCGGTGGGCCGAGCAAGGTGCTTGTCCAATGTCACGATGCCCAGACTCGACGCCAGATCATACATATGTACATACTCCGTACCTAGGTAGGTATGTATGTAGATGCACCGGAAGCACCGCGGGGAACGTGGATGCATGTATGCAGGTGTGTAGGTATGTATACTCCGTACATATTACAACAATGCATATGCTTGATGGCAAGGACATCACAGGTCTCGAGATCGGAAATATGACTGACCAGCCATCCTTTGAAAGCCAGCTTGACGCTGGTCGTGGGCTTCATATGCGGCCAACTCGTGAGTCGTGACTCCGTGAGTACCCCGGCATCGAGGTATTACCCCCCCTACACACCTTGAATGACCCGTCGCCAGGGACGCGGCGAGATTTGACAACTTTGGTGGCCACCGACAGCACGCATCGGGCCTAGATTCTGGGCGGCGCGCTCTGTAGACTGTCACCTGTGCCTCGTCTTGTGGCGTCGCATGATTTGGCCCTGCCGCTACGGAGTAATTAAGTCGGGTTGGAACTTGGAAGCCAACTTGTAATATTCCGTGAGCCAACCATGCTTTCTATGTACATACTGCGGCCTGCCACTGAACGCTGCCAGTACTGCAGCAATTTGCATTGCGAGGAGAATGGTTCATGGAGTGCAGAGCTCCGTACAGCTAGGCCAAAGCGCCACGGTCAGTCCCGCGGCAAGTAAGTACGTGATGACGCTGCTTTGGAAGCAAGCAATGACTACAAACTCAGCTGTGGGACAAGTTGCGCTGTGCTTGCTTGTTTGGAGAATGACGTCTGCTATGTGTACGTGATCGCGTCGTGTTAAAAGGAGCCCCAAGAGCGGACAGGAAAAGGCTATCGTAGGGAAAAGTAAGGTTCGTCCCTATTGCCTCCGCCTCCGCTTCCGCCTCCGCCTCCGCTCCGTCTACTTCCTGCTCCCGCTTCCTGCTCCTGGGCCCTGGCATCGGTTCCGACGAGTCGACGACCTGCTATGTATGTTACATGTACATAGGTATTGTAAATCTGTTAAGGTAGGCAGTCAGTGCTCGTCCACGTGCTGCTGGCAGCAGATGCACACTGTAGATCATCTGATCAATTCATCGGTCATGGGAAAGGTTTCCAGCATGTGGTCCCCCTTCCGGAGTTCGAAGGCAAACACGTCATTGCGCAGCACTGTCTATGTATCTCTGACAACCATTCGAAGGTCCAAATGGCCTGTCCGAACCCTAAAGACAGCTTGCGCTGCCGACGTGGCCATGTCAACACGAACAGAGCCGGTAGTATTGACGACTGTCAACAAAGCCTCGCGCTTCCCTTTGCGCTTCGAAGTTAGTCGTCACCGTCCGGCGCCCGGCGCATCGTGTGGCACAGTGTTACCGTTCGGATGCAAGAGCATAACTAAAGCAGGGCAGGGTGTAATGTGACAGCGGAATGACTGCACACTCTTCCAAGAGCGCAATGCCTGAACGACTAGCTGAATAGTGAAGTCTCGACTCTCCTGTCCGTCCCGCATAATGACACCAAAGCTCACGGATCGGGAAGTTGTCGTCGGCGGTCGCATGCCTACAACCTCTCGGTTCGGGATGTTTCTTGTGAATCTGCAGTGCGTGGGTAATAAATAACCCTTCCAGAATCCACTGTTCCCAGATTCCCAGGCTCCAGGCCCACTAATTAGCCCCGATAAACCCGTATGATGTATCATATCAGCTTTATCGGTCCCCCAAAGCTCCAAGCAACGTTTCCCGATTCAATTCCATGCCAAAATTTCCATCGTCATCAGGAGCCCAGCATCATCACCCTTCCATAAACCGCCACAACCCACCTCCGACCAGCCGAATATCAGTCTCTCCGCGCTCCGAACGCCCTCCTCCATCATGGACATGTCCGTTTCCTCCCGTCTCCTGTCTCCCGTCCAGTCTCGCATCGCATTGTCCCACTTCGCTGACTGTCAAACTTTCCCCCCAACAGGTTAACACAAGCCGAGCAGCGCACTCTCGAGCAGCGCATGCAAAAACGCCAAGTAAAGGAGTTTATGGGCGTATGTATTCCACACCTAATCCCTCGCTTCTTTTGTCCCGCTGTTCCCTCATCCACTGACGGGTTTATTTTTGTCCTGATTTTTTTTCTTCTTCTTCGACATATATTAGGCTTTTGGCGGTCTCGTGGAACACTGCTTCACTTCTTGCGTTGACGACTTCACCTCCAAGGCGGTTTCGACCCGCGAGAACGGCTGCGTTAACCGCTGCGTGCTGAAATGGATGGCTACGCAGCAGCGCGTGAGCGATCGCTTCCAGGAACACAATGCGCAGTTGACGCAGCAGATGCAGAATAAGTGATTTTTTTTCGCCCGTCTTTTTATGCTTGGGGGAGGAGGGGAGGGCGTTTGGGCAGGAGAGAGAGAGAAAAGGGGAATTTTGGCCCCGCTGGGAAAAGTGTATTCCTCGTGTGATAAAGCGCCGGGGTCTGATGTACGATGATGGGCTTGGACTAAACGACGGTGGGCGAATAATTTCATGATTATCGGGATGGGGGGCCTCATCACTCTGCGCTCTTGGGCAGATGAGGGAATGGCACTTCTGGGAATGCACCAAAAACATATACATTGTCATTACCTCATGTTACATACACAAACAGTGGATGAATTATGGTGCGGAGGGGAGAGGATACTGGGATGACGTGACATTCGCGTTTTTCTCTCCTGTCATGCGCAGGTATCAGTGACAAGACATCCTTCTTTCCTCTAGTTTCAAATCACAAGAGCAAGATTTCTCATGGCAAGACATTCTTGGAAGCAATGCCAGAATAAAACGTGTCTGTACCGGATGTCACACGTTCCGTTGAAGTCCCTCCCTCTTCTCTCATATTTGACGAGCCAAATGCTGCTCACTATGCGATCCTGTTCATTCCAACGCCTGATCCCAGATCATCCCGCTATCTACCAAAATGATGTGCTGCTTCTCGGTCTGAAATGAGGTCTGTTGTCTTTGCTTGATCTTCTGCCCATCTCCCAAATCGACCCTTCTTTCTTGTTTATGCCTCTCTATACCCGCTGCCATCCCTATCAACGACAATGGCAACAAATAACAATCAAAACGTGGCGCATACATGCATTCTCTCATCGATACATATTCCTGTCCACCAAAGTCCGGCCTCATGTTTCGAGCTCCTCACTGAGCACATCTCTCACTGTCTCGAGCTGCGAAACCACCTTTTCCTCCAGTATGTTGTCAGTGCCATCCGCAGGCCCTATTTTCCTGCGCGTGTTTCTCCAGTCCATTTCGCGAGGCCCCAGTGGTAGCAGGCGCTCTTTGAGCAACCTCTTGCTCGAGAGCCAGAACTCTACATTTTCCAGAACACCGGCTGCATCCCATTCTATGGTGGGTATATCTCGGTTGTTGTTCACACGTAGTGCCGAGATGACGCGCGTGAGCAGTGCCAGGGAATGTATCTCAGAGGTTGCCAGCAGCGTGAGATATTGTGGCGACGAGGCTGATTTGGTTCGAGAGGCTCCTGGGGCCTCGAAGCGGTCCACGCTGGCGTCTAGCAAATGAGAAAACTGATTTAAGATGTAGGTGATTTCGGAAGCGAGAGTGGCACCGAGGGATGCGAGCAGATTAAGCATCAGGGGTAGAAAACCCTTGACCCAGATTGCATAACATCGTTGCCCCACGGACGTATCTGCATAGGGTGAGACTGTAGATTTGAGCATGTACTTGGCTAGGTTTGCCGACAGCAAACTGCTAAGAACACCGTCGCAAGCCAGCTGCTCGGCGACGAGTGGTAATGTCGAGAGCTCCAACAGGAACAAAACACTCAGTTCACCGTAGATAGGATCGCCGTGCTGTGCTAGTTTATCAGCCCATGAGAAGAGTGATGTAGCAGCATTGACCACGTCATGTGCTGCCATGATGTTCAAAATTTGTGTCTGAGACTGATCCATGTTCGGTAGGCTGAGACATGCTTGCAGAATAGCTGTCAGCAAAGCCAGATCCTCGGGGAAAACCTCAGATTCATTCTCGTGGATAAGGCTGACGAGAGAGCGGAATCCTCTTCCCACCACATGATCCAGCAGGTTGAGTACGGTCTGAGTGACTGTGACAGTTGAGCCGCCAAGATCCACCGCCGAGTCGGAGACGCTCCTGTTCCCAGATTGATGATATGATCGAAGGGTAACAAAGAGTGCCTTCAGCAATGTGCGGTAGTACACAATGGAGTAGGCACTAAAAGGTTCCTCAACGCCGTGGATTGTTCCAGCGAGGGTGCCTAGGAGTTGGTTGATATCCGTGACGGCGATGGACTGCTTGGCAAGCCTCTGGATCAAGACCAGAGCCAGGCTTGCTCGGTCGTCTATCAATTGGACAAAGAGGCTTTCGGATCCAGGCACACCTTGGTTCGCGTTGAGGCACTGTTGCGCGACCTGGAGCATCTGCTGTGCTACTGTCGCGTTGTCTGGAAGACTGGTGCTCAGTTCCACCAACAGGAATTCCCAGGCATGGAACAAAGCCTGGCAAAGAGAAGTCAGTTTTGAAGGGGCCAAAAAAGATGGAATTTGAACTTACTACTTGAGCATCAACCAGCGACAAGTTCGCATTAGCTAGCTCCATCTCATACTTAAATCCATTGTGCTTACGGCCAAGCCAACCCGGATCAAAACTCAGCATGTCATCAGCTCTTTCTACATCGTAATAGTAGTTGGTGCCCAGCTCTCGAGGGCCCATGAGCGTGCGCTTGAAGTTTTTCAGTGAGCAGCCCGTGTATTTGTTGGAGAAATTCTTGGCAAAGTTTGTGTGCAGAGATCTGTTGTACCCTGCTACCTCCACTCCGTCGCGCAGATAATAATCCAGATCTGCTACAAGGTTCTTTGCCAACGCGTCGTTTCCACCCTGATGTCTTGAATGGTACAACTGCATGGCCAGTGTCTCCGCGACAAAAGCTGCGATTCGAGCATCAATGCTCGTTCGAATGGCATCCCCTTTGACTGTCAGGTGAGATGGCGACAGATTGCGTACATATGCCCGCAGCCCGTCAATGTAGGAAGTATCCTTGAGCAGGGTGAATATCGTCCACGGCCAGTGGTTCTGGGCCGAGGCGACAAATTCCAGTATGACCAGAGACTCTTCCGTTTCAAGGTCTTTGAGCTTTCCCAGCTTGTCAAGTGCCGTTGCAAAGACGGAGTCTGACGAGAGCTCGCTTTTTCTATCTCCTTGCCTCATTGCTTCCCTCGGCGTCTGGCCGGTTAGAAGACAGTTTGACATCCACTGCTGCTTGCTGCGGAGAATAGCAGAAAAGAATTTCCATGTTGTGCCGATTTCCGGTGCCAAATTGAAAGGCCGTCCAAGATCTGCCAAGACTTGGAGGAAAGACTTGGAAACTTGAGGCCCCAGGTACCCGAGGAGCGATGGTGGATCTGACGCACCAGACGCTGAGTTTACAACCAGCGCCTCGAGCAGATCAATAGATGCAGTCCTAAACATATCCGACATAGCGCATAAGCGAGCTATAATGGTCGAAATTTTGAAGAGATATGATTCAAGCACGGCCGACGGCTTGGCTAGGTATCTCGCAGCCCTAAGAAGGGTACTGCAGAAGCGCAACATGGTGTTTGTTTGGCGGAAAAAGATTGCGGTGCTGGTGGGGTAGATGGTTGTATCAGCTCTTGTGACGGCTGTGATGAGTGAGGAGAGAATGGGTTGAAATCGCAGAGCGCCGCTTGCTGGGGTCATGAAACAGTCGATAATATATGAAGCGGCCGGACGAAGGCAGGAAGCCAGGCTGTCAGAAGTCGGTGACTCGCCCATGCTGTAGCTATACACGATTAACTTATCGAGTACAGGGACAACGCTGCCAAGCAACGACGTGCGACTGAGTTCCGCATCGAACCGCCACGTGGATGTGCTTTCAAACACGTCTACTAATACGCGTGCAATAGCCTCACTGACTTTGGCCAGCACCTTATCAGAGGTGTCGAGCCAGGGGTTCACTTCCATCTTCTGTTTCGGCGCAGGCTTGTTTCCTGCACGACGCTGAACCGCTGAGCTCATGGCATTATCGATAAGCCTGGAAAATAACAGAACAGAGGATTTCAAGAGTTCAAGACGCTCCGAAACTAGATCAAGGTTGCCGGTGATTTTCGTTAACTTGCCTGCTCTTGACTCCGAGTTGAGTAAGTCACTTCGCGCCAGGTAGGACCACACTCGGCTCGGCTGGGACGGCAAGATTGAGTCCAAGAATTTGACACATGCGGTCAATACGTTGATAGCAGCCTCTTCGCTCAAAGCAAGTTCGTCTTGCATAAAGTAGTCCATGGTCTCACAGACAATAGTAACAATGTCCTTTCCACCACTGATGTGTTTGCTCGATTCGGCCAAAAGATCGCTATCGTGAAGCACGAGGCTCATATTCACCTGTGAGCCCGAGCGTAGGCACTCCATCCTGAATAGTGTGGCAAGAAGCGATATGACTTCTGCAATCTCTTCTGGTTCGAGCATGCCTAATCCACAGTTGTAGCCTTCTCTGGTAAGGTTGATCTCAAGCAGTCGTCCAAGTAAAGACAGCGATGAGTGAGGATATTCCATAAGGACTACTCTGCCGGTATCGGTGATAAATCTTCCGTAGCTTCCAACGGGCAGTCTGTAAGCATCATCCTCGATGTATCGTCTGCTCCATGAGGAAGACAAGGATATGAGTGGGACTTCTTCCAATAGGACGAATGCATTCGTGTTTTCGTCTTCTTGTACCAATTCATAGGCCTGGAAAGAGTCTGGAAGCGTAAAAGTAATTGTTGGTGTCGCTCTCAGTAATGAAAGGATGAAGTCGGATCGATCTTGGTCGGAGAGGTCACTTGCGGCCGTGCAGAGAGCTTTACACATGCTGATGAATGGGAGAAACTCGTATGGATATCGATCAAGTGCCTGTTGGAAATAGCATTCCATGATGTAGTCATCTTTGAGCATGCTCGTCAAGACATCTTCCGTCACGGAAAGTTCCTGCTCTGGTAGTAATTGCCAATAATCCCGTCCTTGGGATAATTGAGCGAGCAGAGAGCTAACGGGTTCTGACTGGTATCCCACAATGGGATAAGAGACTTTCAGGAGTTCGAGAAAAGTGTGCCTCAAACGAGCACTCAGCAATGGTGTCATGCTTCCGACCTCTGATGGCCCTAAACTTGATGCCATGTTGGCCATGACATCGAAAACACGTCCGTGAGCCGTGGCTCCCGATGCAAGCTGCTCAACAACCTGCAGATCTTTTGCCGAGGTCACATTCTCGAGGAAACTATCAAACTTTGAGGATTCGATCGAGAAAATACTTCCAGCTGAGTTTCGCCGTGTCGTAGGACGGATTTCCACGCCGGATTCGAAGGTCTCTCGGGCATTCTGTTGCAGAAGATTGTCTCTCTTTTCAGTTCGGCTCTGATACGACATGTTCATGCAATGTAGGAGAAGCGTCCACGCGAATACGATCGGCGTGGCGCTGTCGCTATCCATACTCGCTGCATTCATCACACTCTTGTGCACTTGTTCCAGAACATCGGACAAAAGCAGATACGAATCCAACGTCTCATCAGATGGCGTCGGATCATCTTCTCGTTCCGCCAAGAATGTCAATGATTGAGCTGGTTTTAGGAGGCTTAGCGAGACGCCCATAGCGAGCGTTTTCAGAGGAACTATCAGTTTCGCGATAATTTCGTTTATCTGTGACGGATGTCTGGTCAGTTTTCACGCGTGTCTTACCCAATGTGGACGAGAATTAAGTGGTGTAGGAGGGGACGAACTGGTTGAATAGTGTCGAAAAAACTGTACGTCTCCATCAGTGAAAACCACTGACAGATTACGCTTGACGGCGGAAAGCCCGTATCCAGGTTATCCACTATTTGAAATATAACCGAGAGCGAATGAGTGACTTCGGTGAGCAGAGTTCGCAGCCAGTCCAGCTCGGTATCATCCTGAAGTAGCAGAGTTTCGTCGGTGATCGACCTCAGGCCCGCTTCTAGGCTCGTCATGCTTATCGTAGCCATTCTGAGGTAAGCTGAGAGAAACAAAACGCTCTCATCTTTCGCATTTGGCAATGTCCTTAGCTTGTACAGCCGTACCAACTTCTCGGCACCAGTGGCAAATATTGGCAGTCTCCCAAATAGCCTTATAGAGTGCAAGTAGTCCATTGCCATGGCGAAGTGTCGTCGCTCGCTGAGGAACATTTGGAAGATTCGACGTTTCCTAGACTCCGCTTTCTCAAAGTCGGCCGAGATCTCATCGGCATCGAGAGCTTCCCCAGCACCTAGGTCGGCCAAGAAAGATGTGCGTTGTCCAGTTGGAATGCCAGCGGCTGACTGCAGATTTGTCGCATCTTGAGTTGACAGTGGCCCCATGAGGTGCAAATTAGGCCTTGACTGAAGCTCAAGCGTAACGATGCGCAACGCAGCAACCAAGTTCAGGTTTGCGCTTCTCCTCAGCCATTGTGCATCGTCTTTGAGTGTTTTGATGTCGTGTCGATCAGTCGCAGCCGAGGACACATTTGCCGGGGCTGTTATAGTCTCGAACTCTCCATCGGTGGCTCCATTCGGCGGCGCAAAGGCAAGAGCGGGATCTCTCAGCAGAAAATGAACATGTTCGTCGGACAGAAACCTAACCACTTCTGCGCTTCTTTGTCTCCTTCCAGAATCATCAGAAAGCGCTGTAGCGACATGCTTCCAGGACCTGGGTGTCAAATGTTAGCAAACGACTCAGCCCTGGGCCCAGATAAGGCAGTCCGTCGGGGGATTGGAATTTGAAAAGCTCACAAAAGCACCCGCTCGCCTGAGAGACAATCTGCCAAGGAGGGAAAGTAATTGTTACCAGACACCGGCGCCATTACCACGAGCGTATTTGAAGTGGCAGCGGCACGCGACGCATCACCTTGGAGAGTCGGGTGATAAAAGGCTGCGATAGTGTTGACTCGCTACAGGTCGCGAACCAGCCCATCGACCTAACTCGCGAAGAGCTAATGCTTGTCGTTTTTGTTTTGAGAAGCTCGGGAGGCATATGCCGAAGTTCAGCCGGCTGGGCTCCACCCAAACGCGCTAAGCCCTTTCGCAGACGGTAGGCAGCGTCACTCCGTCACCGGTGCGATTGCGGATGAGTCGGAGAAAATGCTCGGCTAGTGTTGCGCACTGTGTCGTCACGGTTAGACTCTAGAGTCTAGAGTTTCCAAAAGGATAAAGTGCAACCGCATCTGTCTGAAACGCGGTAAATGTTATGAATCCTGCGGCCAGATGGACCCTAGCCCATTGTGCCTTCGTTGCAGTCTTATTCGCTGCGTACGGGCAAGCACCCATCCATGATGTGCTGCCCGGCATTTTGAGTAGCGTACAGTGCGTGCATCGGCAAGGCCAGTCGGGAGTTTCGGCCTTACCACTTTTCCCGCAACGAGTCGCTGGCCGGATTATATATAAAGTTGGCTCTTGCTTCTGATCAGTCGAATAGAGCCTGGCATCAATTGTTGCCAGCTGTACTTTCCCCTTTTTCGGTGGTCTTCGATCAATCTTCCCGCAACATCAACCAGCTTCTTTCAAAATGCCGACTCCCTCTCTAGTTGATCACTCACCCCACCAGCCGGAGCCGTCTCCGCGCGTGGAAACGGCATCAAACCTCATACTCATCGACAATTACGACTCCTTCACGTGGAATATCTACCAGTACCTCATTCTCGAAGGCGCTACCGTTCACGTCTTCAGAAACGACCAGATCACCGTCGATGAGCTGATCAAGAAGAACCCTACCCAGCTCATTATCAGTCCCGGGCCAGGTCATCCCACGACCGATTCCGGCGTAAGCAGAGATGCTATTCGACATTTTGCGGGCAAGATTCCCATCTTTGGTGTATGCATGGGTCTGTAAGTGACAAAAAATCTCAGCGGTATATCGAGGGAGGGAACGACGTATTAACTCTTAATCAATAGCCAGTGCATGTTCGATGTATATGGAGGCGAAGTCGGGTCTGCGGGAGAGTGGTTGCATGGCAAGACGTCGCCACTGACTCACGATTCCAAAGGCGTCTTTGCCGGCCTCGAGCAGGGTCTTCCTGTGACGCGATACCACTCTCTGGCAGGATCTCATGTGACACTTCCCGAATGCTTGGAGGTAACATCTTGGGTGGCTAAGGATGACGGCTCGCCAGGCATCATTCAGGGTGTGCGACACAAAGAGTTTGCCATGGAGGGAGTTCAGTTCCACCCGGAGAGCATTCTTACTGCCCACGGTCGCAAGATCATCAAGAACTTCCTACACATGCAAGGTGGCACCTGGGAGGAAAACGAACGGCTACAAAAATCGACATCGATGAAGCCGACCTCGGAGAATGTCACTGCTCCTGCTACTGCCCCTGCCACTGCGGCGCCGAAAAAGAACAACATTCTGCAGCGAATCTATGCCAACCGCAAAGCTGCTGTCGCTATCCAGAAACAAATTCCTTCGCAGAGAATGTCTGATCTTCAAGCTGCCTACGACTTGAACGCTGCTCCTGCGCAGGTGCCATTTGTCGCTCGACTCAAGCAATCACCGTTTGACGTGGCTCTCATGGCTGAAATTAAACGAGGATCTCCATCCAAGGGCATATTTGCTCTCGATATCAATGCGCCCGTGCAGGCACGAAAGTACGCTCTCGCCGGCGCAAGCGTCATATCGGTCCTCACTGAGCCTGAATGGTTCAAGGGCAGCATCGAGGATCTGCGTGCCGTCAGACAAGTACTTGATGGCATGCCCAACAGGCCAGCTATTTTGCGAAAGGAGTTCATCTTCGAGGAATACCAAATCCTGGAAGCAAGATTGGCTGGAGCAGACACCGTTTTGCTGATTGTCAAGATGCTCGACACGGAGCTGCTCGAGCGCCTGTACAAGTACTCTCAGTCGTTGGGCATGGAACCGCTGGTCGAGGTCCAGACAGCCGAGGAAATGGAGATTGCCGTGAAACTTGGTTCCAAAGTTATCGGAGTAAATAACAGAAACTTGGAGAGTTTCGAGGTGGACATGAACACGACAGGCCGACTGCGAAAAATGGTCCCGGACCACACTTTGATATGCGCTCTCAGTGGTATCAACAGCCACAACGATGTGTTGATGTGCAAGAACGATGGTGTCAATGCGGTCCTTGTCGGCGAGTCAATCATGCGAGCCCCGGATGCCAGTGTTTTTATCACGGAGCTCTGCTCAGGCTCTAAGCCCTCTGCGGTGAAGAAACAGGCAAAGCCTTTGCTTGTCAAGGTATGCGGGACTCGCAGTGTCGAAGCGGCAAAGCAGGCCGTTGAGTTCAAAGCAGATTTCATCGGCGTCTGTCTCGTCAGTGGAGCGAAACGGTGCATCTCACACGAAACTGCGATGGCCATTTCCGCCGCGGTTCATGCCTCCGGCGACAACATCTCTGCCGGAAGCGAGAATCCCATCCCCGAGACAAAAGCCACTGATTATTTCGAAGCGGCGGGAAACAGACTCCAAGGCTCACGAACGCGCCTTGTCGGTATCTTCCAAAACCAACCACTTAGTGAGGTGCTGGAGAAGCAAAAACTGTACAATCTGGATCTAGTCCAGCTTCATGGCGAGGAGCCCATCGAATGGGCCAAGGTCATTCCTGTGCCCGTTATTCGGGCCTTCAAGCCTGGCCAGGTGGGCATTGGACTGCGTGGCTACCACACAGTACCCTTGCTGGACTCTGGGGCCGGGTCTGGAAAGCTCCTGGACGTGTCGAATGTTAAGGCAGTCTTGGAAAAGGACCCTGAATTGCGAATTTTCCTGGCAGGTGGGCTGAATCCCGACAACGTCACCGAGGCTGTGAACGCTCTCGGGGAGTTTAGCGACCGTGTCCTCGGTGTTGATGTCAGCAGTGGTGTCGAGGAGGACGGTGAGCAGAGTCTGGCTAAGATTGCTGCTTTTGTCAAGGCCGGTAAGGCCATTCGGTGAAAATTGAACTAACCTCGCAATGAAAACCAAATTGCTCGGCAAGGCATGGTGTAGTTGATCTCAGTGTGTCTCTGCAGGGTTGCATGTTCTCGTCACATTAGCACCTATCTTATGCCCATGTATATAAAAAACCTGAATACACCTCATTGATGATGCCACTGGATTTAGGTTTATAGCTGTCATACTTTCCTCGTTTATTGGACGATAAACGATGAAAGTCGAGTCACGGCGCTGTATCATTCTGGCATAGGGAAAGCCCTGGTAACTTCACGATCAAGACAAGGTTAGCGTGTTTCATTTAGAGGGTCAAATATCAAGACATATCGTTACATCATCAGTTGTATCGCCATGGTGTATGTAAAATAAAGTCAGTCTATGCTACAAGATTCATCCGCATTCATCAGAATCGCAATTTTGGCATGAGAAAGACCAGCAGCAGCAATCCAACCATGAGTCCGTACACCCAGGCGAACAGCATCATTCGTCCCCACCAGCCTTTGCCCTCCGTCATTCTTCTCAACGCGCCCATTCTCCCTCGGGCCTTCTCCATGCTCTGTTCTGTCTTGGAGATGCCCTCTCCCGCTTTTCCGAGCAGCTCCTTGTCGGCGTCGAGGGTCGAAGAGAATTTTAGAGAGCTCTTCTTCAACGCGCTGGCCATCTGCAGGATCGATTCGGATAGTGCGTCATGTTCTGCGCTCTGCTGATCGAGAATCGCTTCGGCGGTGACGGTCGAGGTCCGCGCCTCGGCTGGCCCTCGGCGATTGGCGAATAGAGCGGCGCGAGCAGAACTATGTGACAGTGTTTCTGTCGAGGCTGTTGTTGGGTCTTGTGCGGACGAGCGAGAGCGCAGTTCTTGCGTGGTCAGCGTGGCTGGCATGGATGAGGGTGTTCCAGCCATGAGGCTAGCGCCTGATAATCGAGGCGACTCGTGTGTCGGCGTAGGTTCCCTAGAATCGGATCGCGAAGGCGTGTGGATTGTTTGTGGCTCGTCATTCGTGTCTGAGGATAGTGACTCGATGCTCTCGCTGGGTGTCTGCATCATACCCGCCAAGAGGTCCTCCTCGTCTGAGCCATCATTCTCGTCATTGGAAATCTGTGTTTTGCTCCCTTTCTGTTAGTTACATGCTTGCGAATACATCAATCCAGGCAACTAAGATCCATCTTCATCATACCTGTCGCAGATCTTGCAATCGGTCCAACAACGTCTCTAATCTGTCTCGATTCGAATTAAGGAGTGCTTGCGTCTCGGCTCTTTTCTGGGGCGCCTTGATGCGCAAGGTGACTTGCTCGAGTGTAGTCAATACAGAGCGCGCATGATCCAGATTCTAGTGCAAATGGTATGTCAGCAACTTGCACTTGTTTTCTCCAGCGGCGATCTTTGAAAAACCATGATCCTTTTTTGGGGGGACGAAGGTAAGCCGTACAGATTCTACTTTGGCTCTCTCGAACTCGCTCGTTCTAAGTCTTCGCTCGCGCTCTGGAGTAGCATGGAGGACGTTCTGTTGCAATCTCAGAAGCAGCCGCGTCAACTGTGCAAGAGTCGCTTCGGGACACGATGCAGCCGCGTCCGAGATGGCCGTAGGTTGCGACACGCGGGCCATTTATTTCTTGTATTATTTTCGCTCAGCATAGGTTCGTGGCACTGGTGGATGAGGAGGAGCGACTGTGTGGTCACTGGTCACTGGTCGGGTTGTCATGAAACATGGCGGCAGCCGAGCAGGAAGCTATGGTTGACCAATGACGCCACATGTCATCGACTTGAAGTTGCTCGTTGGTTTGGGAACTTGGAAGTTGGGAGATACATATGTCACATGTACCAGGTATGTACCTAGGTACCTAAAGTACTGTGGGAGGTGGAGAACCCCGGCAAACCCAGGCCAATCGCTTTACACGAAAGAAGCTGGTCTCGGGTTACGGGGACGAGTATTCTCAGGTATTCAATGCTATTGTTCTACGTAACTTATGCTCGGGACACTCGGCACTTATAATCGACGAGATCATTTAAACAACGACGGTAAAACACGGAGCAATTCGATCCGTAGTCGTACTGACAAACGTGTTTCATATGGCTAACCGAGCCCCCATGCAACAAACGAATACCTAGCCTTTCTCTAGCCCGAAAACAAGCGCCGGGATCGGAGATGCAGTGCAGCATCATGCATGTCTACTTGAGGAAGAAGCGGCCACGATTGCGCATGCCATAGCGTAACTTGTAATACCATTGGGCTCACTCACAAACGGCTTGTTTACATTGAGAATGTCATTTGTAAGCAAGTCTAAATATGTACAAGAATCACAACGCCGATCCAGCCTCAAACGCCTGAGTAAACCAAACACATGATTTATGTCCATTTCGCATGATCGTAAACAACTCTGCTTGCACACCAAAGCCCAAGCCATCCATTGGCCTGTTTGATCGCGCAAATGTTGGGGGCCGTTGACAATTTGAAGTATCTGAGGGCTTTCGTACCCAATGAACACTTCCATCTGCCAATTATCTAATGAATTGAGGGATGAAAGATCATGCTCTTTCCTCAGTTTCTTTTACCAAGCCGTCGCGGAGTCTCTCCTCCTGTCGCCTCCAATGGCTGCCTTCTTCGTAGTCTGAGCTGATCTTGAGAGCCCTCCTCAGTCGCTCGCTTTCTTTGATCTTGGCATCGGCCATTTCGTGTACTTCATGTGCTTTGAAAGTCCTCCTAGGACCAGCGCCTTTTTTGCCAGACTCAGCCTCTGCCGTGAGCTTCTCTCGCAAGTCATCGCATCGCTTATCGATCTCGTCGTCGTCAATCCTAGAGTAGCTTGTTAATAAAAGCTGAGCGAGCACAAAGCTGACTGCACGAGGTCACATACTCTTCCTCCTCAAGTTGGTCCCTCAGTTCAAAAACTTTGACCTCAATCTGTCTTTTCCGATCGTGTTCTAGGATAGCTTTGTCTGGTTGCCGTTGCTTGTGTCGCAAGCTGTCCAAGTCTGTTGGGTATGGCGCTCCGTGATCCCGGGGCCTGAGATGAGCGAGGTTTCGCTGCACGTATCCAGAGGTGCCACTTCCTCGGGGTGTTGAGAGGCCAACGTTTTCCGACATGTTTCGCTGAATTTGCGGTTTGTGATTGTAATAGCGAACAGCATGTGTGACGTTGAAGACGCGGAGACGAGCGTCAGCTTGGTCTATTTTGGTAGGCGGTGTACAGGCGTTGGCACGATAAAGAGCGGCAGAATTGACAGTCACTTGGTGGGGTGTTATGTTGTGAAGATTTGTGAGTCAAGGTTAGACTGTGTACCTACAGTACTATTATTTCAGGCTTCGTTTACGGAGATGAGTCTTTGTGCGTTCACTGCCTCCCTGCTCTGAGACCAACCATTCATTTCGACTAGGCAGTCACCCACGAGCATCTTGAACGTCATCACTATGCCGCACCTTCCTCCCGGCCCGGACTCAAGCCATCAAGATGGCGGGGAGCTTGTCTTTCCTCCTGTGACCAAGGATCACATTCAGAATTGCTCATATGATTTTTGGTTTCCAACGTATCGAGCTTCTTGCCTGAAGTCCAAGATCATCCCACTGCCTCCATCTGCCGTCGCATATTTGCAAGAAGACGGTATCTTGCTGGCTGAAGAAGAAGGCAATGTTGCGCCCTCTGATCCGGAATGGCATTCCTCTGGCGCAGCTGCTCACCCTAGAGCCAGCCAGCAGAGTGATGAATCGTCCGATGAGGATGAAGAGGACGAGCCACCTCGATTACCTCCCAATGAAAGATTTCCCGAGACACACAACAGAATCAAAGAAGTCATTGCCGAGCTCGGCGGAGCTGTTGCCCCCAAGCTCAACTGGTCGACACCCAAGGATGCCAAATGGATTTCGCCACACCAGAATTCGCTGAAATGCACATCACCAAACGATATATACTTGCTTCTCAAATCCTCTTCTTTCATTACCCATGATCTCGATCATGCTTTCGATGGATGCACAGCTAATCCACCAACTCGTCCGTTTGCGCCAGTTCTCGTCTTGCGGCCATTTTTCACACCACACGTCGCACTCGAGTTCCGTTGCTTTGTCAAACACCGATGTCTTGTTGGCATCACACAGCGGGACTTGAACTACTATGACTTCTTGCAACGGCTCAGACCTCAGCTGTGGAAGAAGATGACTGTGTTTTTCAAGGAGAAGCTGCGGCTCACATTTCCCGATGCGAGCTTCACGTTTGATGTGTACATTCCGGAAGATCCCATAGCGGATGATGGACTGGGCAAAGTCCGTCTGATGGATATCAACCCCTGGGCTCCCCGAACCGACACACTGTTATTCTCTTGGCCAGAACTGCTTGAAATGGAAGTGAAGCGTCCGCTCTACGGATCTTCTGCGGGGGATAATAACGCAGAGACCAGTGGCGATGATACAGCTGCAGAAGACACTGATGATGACACGAACATGGCGTACCAGTCAAATGCATCGCCAGAGCTAAGACTTATCGAGAAGGATGACCCGGCGGCGTTCAATTTCAGTTCTTCGCAATATTCTGCTCACAAGCTGCCCAAGGAGGTTGTGGAGGCGAGCATGGCTGGCGAAGGCGGTTTGAGAGAGTTCGCGCAGCAATGGAAGGAAATCACAGAGGGTCGAGCAACGGGAATATGGGATCCGCCGGTGAATACACGATGAAAGCTACGATAGCAAGGGGATTGAAGGATATCCCCTACCCCCAAAACAAGGAACGGTATTGCTGAAGAACGAAAACCTGGGTCATGCAGATTACACGTTGCACACCTTGATGTGAGTCCAGAAAAATTATGCCAACAACCTTGTTGGGACAGCAAGAAAGTGAGCAAGAAGTGAGTTGCTGCTTCTGCATTGGGACGTGTTCTCACGCGCCTGAGGCACCGACCTCGCGGTTTTGCACAATCACATCTTTCTGGCCCAGTTTGCTGTTTGTCCTGTTTGTGTCCGTCTCTTCTTGTCGCGATAGTTCTTGCCATATAAAGGGTTGGACTTGATTAAATTTATTTATAAATTCCGAGTCTGCTGAGGGTGGCATGTGCTACTGAAGCCGCTGTTGCCAACTTCAACTCCAGCTTTGGGGCCAATAAAATCTCCGCAATGGACGGCCGCTGGACCAGCCGCTGCGACGAGAACCAAGACGACAATCGCCGACTTCCAGGGGCCAATTTTGGTCAACTGCTGCCAGGTGCTTCACCGCCATACTATCCGTTCCCACAAGACCTGTCAGTACTCTCAATGTCCATTGCAAGTCCTCTCTCACTGGGACAGATCCGTGGCAACGAAGCTTGAGCCTAGTCGTTGGCAGTTGCCGTGGAAGTTGTCACTCCAACTCCTCACAATTCAAACAGTTGGAAGCCGCTTGCCGTCTAACAAGGTCACATATTAACGTCAATAGTGATGAAGCACAGTTAAGTCATTTGGCGGCCAGTAGCAGCACCGATCACCCCGGCAATCTTTCACATACAGGACGGAATGTTCATAGCTCAGCATCCATTAGTGGTATTAATGCTACCATACAGAATGCCTTCGACACAAACAGAGGAGAATACCATCATCTGCAAGACGAGCCAAACCTGTCAGGCAATCCCGCGACCTCTTCACACTCCCCTTTGGACAACAACGATCCGTCGGTGAAGCCTGATGTGCCGATACCCATCCAATCCGCAGCAGATGTAGTCTTGAAGATGTACCAGTCCGTCAGAATCGACAGCACGCTTTGCAAAAAGCTGGCGGAGGAGGTGGCGCGGAGAGAGCCGGTGCAACGCCGTAGTGACCAGAAGCTAAACATTCGGAGACGTAGTAATGTCGAAGCTTTGTTGGCTCATGTCACCGGCGAGGTTGCGCCGCGGTCGTGCAAGAACTGTCGCAGAGGACACGGGCCGTGGACTCAATGTGTGGTTTACGAAGGCCAGATGTGCGGTAGTTGCACCAATTGTTGGTTTAACGCGAGTGGTTCGAGGTGTACGTTTCATGGTAAGTCATTCGTCTTTACTAGGCCTACCTACTTTGGCCGTAAGTCCTGCCCTGGTTTCTTGGTCGCTAGGCAATCCACCGTGACTAATATAATACTGCTCCAAAATAGAGAGCAACAATCCTCAACACTCGCTGTACAATCCAACTGGGCCTCCGGCACCAGTCCCGCCTGGTGCGATGCTGAACTATCCGCAGCATCCGATCCTCCCATCGAGTTCGCCCTCGGTGATAGCAGCGTACCAGAACGGGGATATCGCCCAATGGGGGTTGAGCGATCCTGCCAGGAATATGGTCAACAGCGTCATGGGTGAAGCAATGGCGCTGTCCAGGAAAGACCGCTTCATTGTGCGGATCGAGGCCGCGGCCAAGGAATTGGGCATGCGGATGGCCGAGTTTGACGAGTTTTTGCAAACTCCAGAAGGGTTACTGGAACAGCAAAGGGAACAGCGATACCACTTGGCTCAGCAGAGTCACTCACGGGACGCTTCTATGCGCGAGGACTCCTCTGGGTCGCCACTGGCTTGAAGCCATCAACGCGTGAATGAAAGCAGCTTTTAGGCAGCTACGAGGCATCAACAGCCAATGCGAATGTAAACGAAGCTACGACAATGTACTATTTTCATTATGCTTTAAGTTGGGTTAGGAGGATATTCGTAAAGCATGTGAGTCTGCAACACGGAGTACAGTATAGGATCTATTTCTGAAGTGCGTCTACGTTAGTGGCCATTCGTGTTAACGAGATGGTAGTTCTTGGACAGGTCCGGAATTTCAACGACGATCTCGGGAGAAGATAGGCATTTTTCAGCCAACATATCAATGAACCCGACATGGCATACCCTTCTCATTCGCAAAATTTGCTGCAATTGGTATGGACAACTGGTAGCACGATAGGGCGCTGAACCCGGAACGTGAAATGATTTGTCTGTTGCTGTAGTCTGCTTCCGGAAATCACAAAAGAAGAAGCATACAGAGTGCAGTTTAGGCTCAAGGATTGAACTTTGCTGGCAAACGTCAACAATGAGCTGAGTGACAATCATTTGGATTTTGGGGTGCAGTCAGTGGCGGGACACTGACTGCGTTGAGCACATACATGATACGGCGCACACAACCTGCATGAAATATAATTACGAGCTTACGCTGAGCGTTAAAAGCGGTCTAGTATGAGCTCTCTCTAGTCTTAATGTAGTAAGAAGAAATATCTTTCCAGCCTCACGACGACGATCACTCGTACGTAACCCGTGTTTGTCCGGCTGGGAAGGGACCTGAGGTACAGAAACATCCGGAGCCTGCATCTGCCATGCTACATACGTAAGTGTTACGTGTTTATGTGCGTATGTACGGTACGTGGCATCATACGTACTCCTCGATTCCTCTATCTGGACTGGACAACTCTCACCGCAACCAAACGATGGAAGTACAGCCAGCCTTTCTCGCGAGTCGCGTGTAAGCAGTGCGTGTATTTATGCATTCAGCGCCTTGTTCTTCAACTCTTCAACGATAGTTCCTACTACTACTACCTACTACTACTAGTTATACATCGCCACTCTGCATCCCTCCCTGCTTCCCAAGCCATCCCGTTCACCATCCGTCCATCATGCGACCACCACCACCACCCTCTGTCCTCGTCATCAAGCCTTGCATACCTCCATACTTAAAACTTGAAAAAAGGAAAGAAAAAAAAGGGCAAAGTAAGACTCATTCTCTTCGCAGGCTACAATGATCAAACAACTTGAAAGAGACCCGGAAACCCCCCCCTCCCCCTTTTGAATAGACGAAGAAGACACCAGAAATAGACAAAGGTAGGGATATACGGATAAGATGACCGAGTAGCTAGCTCCCTGCGGACCAACACATGGCAAAGTGCACCAAAGGACATAAACACATTCATGCCATGTGCGAAGACGGAAAGTTATGAAGAAAAAGAGTGCAAGAGAAACACCAGAGAAGACGAGACGATTTAAAGACAAATAATGTCAAGGCAAGATAATCAAAGAGAAAATGAAAGAGGAAGAAGAAAGATACAATTTTGTTTCTCCTCGCGTGATTAAACAGGGTTAAATGGCCAACCACCAATCAGTGCGGACTCTCAACGCCGCAGGAAGATTACACCTGGTAATAACAAAAGACAATGATGTGTAAATAAAATGCCACGACTGTTTTGTCCCTTCCCTTCTCCGACCCTCCCCAACACGTATATTTTTCCTCTGTGGTCGCCAGACCAAGGAAACGGGATGGCTCTTGCGGGCCCAACACAGCTAGCTAGCATGGACCCGTACGGCGTGAATATGCATTGCAAGAATCTCGAAGGGTGGATAGTTCTCGTCGGACAAATTCGGACATAAGAGATCAGTGACCTAGCACTGATTTTGATTGCAAAGTTGCAACGCACGATAAAGGGGTTTCCTCAGCGATACATCGCGCGGTCTGCCTTTTCCGACGCGGTTACTATAAAGAAGAGGGAGTTTGTGAGAGCCGTATTTCCGTGGCTCCTGAGTGAGTCGTCATTGAGCTTGAGGGTATTCGTATTTCGACAACAGAAATTAAAGTAAAAAGGAAAACTAGAGTAAATCATTCAAATGAGGCCACATAGTCGGAGGTTCTCCTGAATGATGATGTCTGAGAAACAAAGTCAGCATGCGGATTTGTGGTCCGTCATTCCAGACGAGCGCGGGAAGCCCAGTTAAGACAGAATACATACCGTTGACGGCTGCCATGACAAACCGAATCTGGGTCGTATCAGTGGCGCACGTAAAGTGGGTGTAGATTTGTTTCGTCTCGTGCTGGTTCAGGCTCACGAATCGATTGAGGATATAGTCGCAAGCAGCAGCATAGTCGTCACCGCCTTCATAGTCGGGGAAGTAGTTCTTCATCGGGCTGACGGGCAACTTCTCCTTGAAACGATCAATCTTGTTGAGGAACAAAATGATGGATGTCTTGATGAACCACCTGGAGTTGCAGATGGAGTCGAAAAGGGTCAATGCCTCTTGCATGCGGTTAACGGTCTCGTCTTCGAACAGAAGCTGATCGTACTCAGAAATGGCGACGAGGAAGAGGATGGTGGTGACGTTCTCGAAGCAGTGAATCCACTTTTTCCTTTCCGATCGCTGGCCACCGACATCAAACATGCGGTAGGTGAGGTCACCAATGATAAATGTCGTCTCGGTAATACCAGTCGTCTTGACTCGTGATCGCAGAACATCCTGGTCATTGGGCATGTAATCTGGGGTAGCGATGCGAGTGATGTTATCAAAGTAACTAAGGGTCAAGTCAGCAAAAGCATGCCATCATCAAGGGAAGCGAAGAGGAGACCATACTATCTTGCAGAGTCGTTCAACTGATATTCGCGGGATCGCTTGAAACATTCTTGCACGCCGCGGTCCTTCCACAAGGCCTCGATGGCACCGCCAACCTCGGGTGGCAGGACTTCGCCTTCAATCTGAGCTGGTTGCATGAAGATTGTCTGGACGTGGTATTCCATGCGCTGATCTTCCAGTGGGAGCTCAAGCGATTCCATGGCCTCGAGAATGACACGCATCGATTGAACGGTGTTGCTGAAAATGATTTCTTTGAAAGACTCGCGCTCGTCACGGGAGTAGCCTCCCTCGTGAATCAGCTTCATCTGCTTGAGAATCGTGGACTTGCCAGATTCACCGGCACCTGTTGAAAGTATCTGGTCAATGTACAGCACCACATGTCGAATCGTGACCGCGAAAAGAGCAATAAACATGGCAGCTGACAAGCATTCGAAAAAGTGCTCGAGGTGAGCCTCGGGCGTACCGAGGCCTCGTCTCCTGACTGGCGAGCGGAAGAAGGGAATTTGATCTAAACATACCCAGCAATAGCATCTTGATCTCGTTGCGCTGCATCATCTTGTCTCGCTTCAGCTGATTCTCAATCTCTTCATTCCGGGCCTTGCCCTCCTTCTCCTCGGTGCTCATTCCGCAACCCATTTTCGGCGCGTGTTGTCGGGTAGACTGGACGAAATGAAAACAAAAGCGACGCTTGGCGCGGATTGACGACTTGTGCTCGCGGCTAGGCCCTGCGCGTCTGGGAGCACAGTGGCGGCGATTGTGACGCTGCTGCAGCAGTCGGTGGCGTCGTCGGCGTAAAGGGGACAGGCAGCGCGAGATTAGAGGCACCGGACGAGAGGCACAAGGAGGCACAAGAGAAGAGGCACAAGAGGAGAGAAGGCAACCGCGAGGTCACGACGTAGTGCGGCCGTGCAGCGAGAAAAAGACACTGGGGCGGATGGCAGAAGAGAAGGAGGAAGAGGGGATCCAAGGCAGTCCGAGTAGTCAAAGGATTGCGAGAGTGAAGACGGGCCGGACCAAAGGGCTCTGGCCAGAGTCTCAGCTTGGCATTATTTGACAAGAAGGGCACGACTCGTGCGGGTACATGGGGGAAATGGTTCGCGCCTCCTGTTGGGGCCTTTGGGGGCCAACTTCCAAGCTTGAGAGTCTGAGACTGGGCCTTTTGTCGGGGCCGCCGCGGGTTGTGGGATTGGTCCGTCGTCAGGGCCCAGGCATAAGTAACGGAACTGGAGTAGGTTCCTAGTACATACATTATACATATGCTTACTCGCTGGGGACGGAGAATTTCCGCGGGTGTTGGTTCTGAACTTCTGAAGGAACCCGTCAGAGCCGCTGGGAGAAGCTGCCAGCGCTGGAAGAGCCCGGACGCCACGCTATGGCCGAAGGTACATCCATGTACTGGGGACTCGGGAGCCTTCGCTGAGGGAAACTCGCCCAGACCAACCAGACGCCGCGAGGGCCAAGCAACTTCCAACAACTGTCAACGGGTGCTTACAGTCTTGAGTCTCGACTCTCGTGCAAGGGACGTATTCCGCACTCTGGAGTCTGCATTCGGGCCCTTCCGCCGGCAGTCCCTCGCAGAATGCAACAAAGAAGCAAAGAAGCAAAGCCAAACATGCTGACACAGTCCAGTCCAGCTGTGTTAGGCATGAGGCATTGCGGCGTCGTGCGCCTTCATGCGCCTTTGCCGACAGGCGATGCCAGTATCGGTGGCGCTGTCGGCCGATAGGACGTCGTGTGCGTCCAGTCCAACATGATGAACATGGAGGCTCGATCAGAAGAGAGCCAGGATATTCCGTGCTTTGCGGCCGAGGCCATGCAGGGTCGTCAAGAAAGCAAGGAAGCAAGGCGGACAGCGTCTGCCGATGTATGTCTCTGCTGGTCTCTGCTGCCTGGTCGGGTCTTTCCAATGCAGCAAAGCTGCAAACCCCTCTGGCAACCGGCTCTGCAAGGGCAGCGTTGAACAAGTGCAATTGCAGCAAACTGCAGAAGATTCACTGTAATTTGCATTTGTACATATGCACCTTGTCTACTCCCTCACATGAGATACAGCATCAGCCGAGCATCAGGTTGCCAGAACTCTTCGCCCATACTTCGCAGCGTACTTTGCAAGCCAATTCACGTCAAGAACGTGAAGACCAGCCTCGGTGCGGTGCGTAGCATTTGATGATATATATTCGGAGTCCCTCGGGGCCCTTCGGCGAAGATGTGGGCGCAAAAAAGGGCGACAATTTGTAAACCTGCGGCCTGCAGCCAACCTTCGAGAGATTTGCGTACATACACCAGCCCTTCAAAGCGCTTGCCACTGGAATGTGCCTTGTGACCTGTCTCATCGGTGCCAACAAGATGAAGATCAGGAGTCAGGGCGATCAGACAAGTCTGTGCGGCTGGACTTGGCGGCTTCGGCCTCTCCGACATTCCACGGCAAATTGTCAAAAGGAGACGATGCTGGGTTTCAAAGACCCCGGCTTTGCTCTCTTTTCATGTCGTCAGAAGCGATTAACGAATTCAGTTTGTTCTACCTGTTCACAATTATACGGAGTATAGGTACGTTAGGCAGCGTTGCAGCGATCCCCCTCTTCAAAGTTGAAAAAGCGAGTCGTCTCTCCAACCATATACCAATGATCATAGATAGTATCACTTCTTCCCCCGCCGCATATCCGTGAATGGCAACTAATACACAGAGTAGTCAGTTACATACACGTTGCAGGTAGTTAACGACCTGAGCCTCAAACGTGACTAGCAAATTGCAGCAATAATCCCTAATTAAGGCCGCGCCACGATCGCGCAATCAACGGGCTGTTCTCCGGTCCCGGCCTTGTTTGCTTGCTTTCCATTTTGGACAACCGTTTGCCCGGGGCCCAGGGCGAAATCTCAGGTCCTCCCCAGATTCACCATCTACGGCGTGTCGGTCCCAATTTTTTGTCCGTGCCAGCAAACCTGCTGCCGGCCGCTGGATAAATTTAGAATTTTCTTCCCTTCAGCACCAGTAAACAGGCGGAATGAAATGCATGATGTCTGTCCTGCGAGTCCTGACTTTTGCATGTGTGTAAAAAACCCCTGCCAGGCTGGCCTGCATACCTTGAGGTACATAGCATGAGAACCACATCCCTTCACGCAGCTGCAACCATACAGGCTGTGATGCCCAATTCAAATATGTATGTACCGGCGACGGCAAAAGAAGAGTAAAGAATCGACTTGCTTGCCGGAGACTTCATGCATGTTTCACCCGGCATCCTGGTCTTTGATGCCGGGTAACGGGCAACGAGGCGCAACAAATCTTCGGCAATCCAAAGTACTCCGTATGTAGGTATGTATGGTAGGTACCTACATGTACCTACTGTTGATGCAGGTACATACATACATATGTACATGTGTACGTTCTTTCTGCCCTCCCGTCGCCTTTGACCCGAAAAGGCCTCCGAGCCGGAACAACTTCCAAGTGACCATCTATGGAGATGATGACTGATTCTGTGTTCAGGACAAGTGAGACTCTGCGAGATTGGGCCACTTCACTTCGGCCACAAGACCAAGGCTCATTCATCCATGGCAATGGCGTTGAATCATCAGGGTATTTAGCGTCGGTTGCACCCCACTTATTATGTCAGTGTTCTTTGAATAAACTTGCTTCCTCCCCGTTTCGGAACGTGCAGGCCGCCATTTCATTTCCGTCTCATTGAACTTCTCTCGAGACTCCATTCACGCGCGTCTCGCCAGCGGCTTTGCATGCTGCATGGGTCAGTACCTACGGAGTAATGCTGGTAACTTGCAGGCAGTCGGCGGGGCTGATTGAAGCTGTCATCAGGGGCAAGTTGCAACGGCTTTTCTGCTGCAAGGGGGTGTTCTCGTTCCACTTGTCCTACGGGTTCCACCAAGCAAGAGTCAACGCCGTGGCGTTGAGTAGCGCAGATCACAGATCACCGCACATCCTTCCAGAAGACTTCCATCTTCTAAGTTCTAGCCTTCCGCGACGGCGGGTCCAGGGGCATCCCGAGCGTTTCGTGGATGATCTGTGGTCGTTCAATGTTCCGACTCGTTCATTAGTTCTCCTCGTCTGGGTGTCGGTTGTAGTGGGCCTGACGATGCAAGGGTTATCTTGTCTGATCTGCATGGAGGGCATGGGGTCAGGCCGGGCCCTCTCAGCTTGCTTCATCCTGGACTTGTATGTACGGAGTATGCGAGTACTTTATAGGTATGTACCTACTGTAGCCTGTAGGGTCATGCGTTGTAATTTGTGGCGGAGGCGTGCAATACCTAGGTACCTAAGGTAATTGCTATTGACAATCAAGAACAACAAGAAAAACAAGAAATGGCAGAGCGTGTAGAAGAATTTTACTTTCTCCAGGTTGCACTGCGAAGAGAAGGACGGTGAGGGGAATAAGGCGATCCGCCGATCACAAAGCCATTCGTACGGCCAAAAACGGGTGCGTGCTGTGAGGTATGTGCGGAGTAATAGCATGCATAATGACACGTCCACGGCTATAAGACCACTGCATGGAGTAGATAGCGTCTCTTGAGTCTTCCCTTAATGCTCATGAAATAAAGTTGACAGACAAGTCCACTTTGCATGCTTATGCTTTGCCATTGCTGATTTTTATTATTATAAGTTCATGCAGCCCCCCGTATTCCACTGCCCTTATAGCCCTTAGAACTTTCAAGCGAGTCGTCGACGTCCGAAACATTGGCTGCAAGATCATCATGACCGACGTATCACGCGTCTTTCTTGCTTCTCTTTTGCGGTAGTGGCCAATCATCTGATTCAATTCCGGCCTTGCCTAAATTCCTTTCGAAGCCGCTCACTGTCTGTCTCTCTGTTAAGAAAACGCTTGTCACCAAAGCCTAGACTCCTAGAGTGCCGACTGCCGCAGTCCGAAGATACAAAGCAGTCAACATGTTACATCCTTGGCTATAGTAACGAGCCAAGGAGTAAGGGAATTTCGTGGAGAAGAGCATTTCCGCATAACATACTGACTGCGTCACAAATACATCGAAAGAAAGTGATTTACTTGGCATCATCTGAACGCAGACCTCCACCTTGGGTGAATTATATATTCTCAGAAGTAACGCGGATGATGCAGAGCCTAAATAACTGAATTCAAAAATTACGTCTCACCAATAAGCACATAAGCTTCAACAGACTATATTTCGTCGTAACCCTTCCATAGTCTGACGCAAATGAGACTGATGGAGGTGTGCAGCCTGAGCCCCTTTCCTAGTAAGTCTACGAGAACCACGACAAGATAGGGCAAAGAAAGCCTAAAGGAAAGTGACAGAGAGAGGTGAATACATTCTTCATTCAAGGAAAGTGTTTCTCGGGGAGTCGGGACTTGTTCTCTGCTATCTAGCATCGCCAGTTCACAAGTCACAAGGCTATAAGCCGTTGCCGCTTCAGGCATACACATATATTACGGCCACACTATGCAATTAAATAAATAAAAATGCCGAATGTCGAACCCACAGGCACACTTTATGCGCTCGCTCATCTAAACCAAATTCGAGTGTATAAGAAGCAGCCCTCTATCTCTATCCCCACACCATAGTTACTTCGCACACTTGGCCGAGCCGCCGAGTAAGCACTTGACCCTACACATCGGTCTAATTCGAAATGGCTTCCCACTCTGGTATCTTGCCAAAAGGGACGAAAACAGGCCGAAACGCCTTTCTTGCTCAAACGCAAAAAATGAATTCAGAAGAAGACGAAGAAAGGAAAAAAAGGAAAAAAAACCAAGGAAGAAACCCCTCTCACATGACCGTGCAGCAGGCCTTCTCCAGCTTCTTGAGAACCTTGGGCAACAACTTGCCCACCAACTCCTCCACCTCGTTTTGCTGCTGGCCCTGCTGTCCCCCATGCTGCTGCTGGCCTCCATGCTGCTGTTGCTGTCCACCGTGATACTGCCCTCCATGCTGCTGTGATCCACCATGAGACTGCCCTCCATGCTGCTGTTGTCCACCATGAGACTGCCCTCCATGCTGCTGTCCAGGCTGCAAAGGCTCCCCGCCCTGCAAGTTAATATATATCCTCCCAGCATTCTCTTCCGTCCGGAACTTCAGTCCCAACTCCTGACACAACTCCTCCACCTTGGGCTTGATCCTCTGCACATGACCCGTCGAGTGGTTTCCCTTGCCCACAATCGCATGGAGATGCTCCTGCCCGCGCGCCTGATCCGCCCGGATGCGCTGCTCCAGAATGCGCTCCGCTTCATCGACGTACAGCCCGTGCAAATCGACGGCATCAGAGTCTACCTTTCCAGGTGCGTTATTCTCGCGGAAGATATACTCGCACGCTTGGCGGTTGTAGTCGTCTCGTTTGGCGTAGTGTTGTTTGGATTCGCGGGAGTACTTTTGCGATCCTTCGTGGTCATTGGCACGGAAGGCTTCTTGGGACTATACAAAGGGGTGTTGTTAGTCCGGGCTTTGTTTCATTCGCATATATATCTATATGTGCGCGCGTCTTGGAGACGTTCGGTTCTTCGAGGGGAGAGAGTGTAAAAATAGATGATAGGAGAGCCTGGTAGAAAAACACTGACGCACCCGCTGCGAGGCCTGGTGAGCCTTGTCGTTCTCAGAACGAGCCTGGTCGCGGAGTCTGTCGTATTCGCGCTCGGCGTCATCGTTGTCGGCTGAGCGGAGGGCTTCGATCGTGTATCACGTACATGTCAATTGGGCGCGGTTCGTTTCAATTTGTGGGGGAAAGCCGGGAATGGCTTGCGATCAAAGGCGCAGGAGTGGTATACCTCGTCCGCCCAGTCTCTCCATGGGTATCGCCATTCTGTGCCGTTTGTGGTTTTGCTGCGCAAGGGAGATTGAGCAGCGGAATTCGTTTCTCTATGGCCGTGGCAGACAGGCGATACCTATGCGACAGCAATTGGGCCGCTGGCGAGGGTCGCACTGTTCGGAGAAGATGTTGACGAGTGTTGATGTGGCATAGAGAAGGGATAGCATCGTGGGATGTCGAGATGGACACGAGTCTGTGGGGCAACTTGAATCGCGTCACCTCCTACAGGCATGTATAATGTACCTACCTACCGAGGCACGAAGTATACCTACCTGTCAAGACTCAATAGTGAACACACATACTTTTCAGGTATCTTTTTAAATACCAATTTCCACATCGGCTCAATTCGTCAGATGGGATGCTTGCGGTTGAGATTGCAATCTGCTCATCAACTTACGCGACTTCTGAGCGCCGAAGTGGTTCGCCTTCGTATGTACATGTAACCGCAATCATGTTGCTTAGGCGAGGAAGGGCAGAGCAACTGATCTGACTATTCTCGCTTGGACCTGTCTTGGATACGGATGGATGGATGGCATAAAAGGCGCTATGATTGCTTAATGGCATTCATGATTCAAGTGTAGAAGGATCAAAATACAGCCTAACTGAAATGACCGCTAGCAGAAGCCCGGCAACTTAGGCAGTCCATCATGCGGAAGCAACCGTGCAAAACAGACGACAGAATGATGATTGGAGAAGAAAAGGAAGAAATTTCTATTATAGGAAGAAAAATCGAAAAGCATCACAGATGCCGCGAATTATATTGCTGGTGTTCCCGGCGATCAACCAGCCTTTCTGGATCGGCGTCACCCTCTGTCCGTTTGGGAGCCTTTCCAAGCATGAAACCCAAAACCTCCATTATCACCATGACGACCAGCTCGGTCAAGATGCTCAGAAACAGATAAAGCCAAACGTTGGAGGTGACGCCCCCAAATACTGTCAAGCACGAGTACACGAGTCGCGCAATGACAAACGGAATTGATGCCACAACACCCAGTAGTATGCGATGGTCGCCCTGTGCAACATAACCCTGGCTTCTAGAGGCAATGACGGCCTCGCCGCATAGAAGCACAATCGCAGTAATCATGAGGCCAACTCCAACGCGGGTCAGAGTAGTATATTTGACCACGATTGCGCCATCCACAATGCCGTAGGACGAATTTGTGCCACCCACGATGCCGCAGATAACGGCGACCAGGACGAGTGTCTGAATGAGACGCTGGTATAAGGGTTTGAGGACGACAAATCCCTGGCGGTTGATGGATTCGAACACGCGCAAGAGAAGACTCAGAAGTAGCAGAATCAGAGGCCCCAGGCCTACACTGTTGAGGATCAGCCAGGCCGCCCAGAGGCTCGTATTAGTCGGGTCGTTCACGAGGGCCAGACGCATGCCGAAGCTGACGATTCTCCACAAGGCGAGCAGGGCAAGGAAATGCCAGCCTCCGGACTTGTAAAAGCCATGCTTCAGACAGAGAATGATGGCACATGCGAGGAGGATGACATAGATAGGGATGCCGACAATGGAGATGATGTCGTATGTGTCGAGGTGAGTCATTGTTGTCGAAGAGGAAACGGCGAGTCGCAACTTGCCACGGTTCGTTATCCCTCGCCTTGGGTGATTAGATAAGAACGAAAGGCCGACAAGATGAGGATGATGCCTGAGTGTAGATTTCCACAACTCCTTTGAGAGCGTTTTTTCAAGGGGCGTTTCAGATGAGAGTAAATTCCAATCATTTCATACGACGGCAAACAGGCAGCTTTTATAGCTCCAACGTCCTCCATGCAGAACCGTCTCGACGTCAGCCTCATTCATATGCGTTCGGCTCAAGGCACGTCAATGGAGGAAAGCAGAAACATGGCTTTGATCACCTATGGCCACAGGTCATCATCTCTGCATTCTAGTGCCATGTCGTTGACTTCGCCACCTGGGGCACATAGGTAATTCGCCTGGACGCTATCGCAGCCCATCCGACATGTTGCATGATGAGAACAACTGAACCAATTTTGGCAACAGTGTGGAACGGGAGCTCGCTGAAAGGGAAGGACTTTCGGTCAGCACTACTGTTGTCGTTGGCCTTAATAACATGTCAGCTTAGCAGTGTGCTATGTACTGTCTGTACATCTCGTAGAATTGATCATTGGGTGAGCAAAGAAGCAGTACGAAGGGTAAACCCCTCCGCCAGGAAATCGTCGAAGCCAGGTTGTACCTACATAAAAAAACGAAACAGTTGCCCAAAGGGGTTATAGCGAGGCGTGAAGCGCTACCTATTTCAACTGGCCGCTTGAGTGACGATGAGAGGCGCGGCACCTCGGCACGACCTACTATGTAGCAGAACTTGTTGAATCCCGCCATCAAACATGTACATAGGTACGTCGATCGCCCGACGCCAACTAACTTTGGATGAAAAGCCACAGAATTGACCTCTGAAGAAACCGTATGACTTAAAGGACTTTCTAAGTAGGTACTTAATTTATTCAGATACGACCGCAGAGTCACATGCAAATTGCTTCGCCAATTGTCTGAGTGGTGAGATCTCACAGAAAACAGTGAACTCAATTGCCCACGCCCATTCGGATCCAAACTGATATCAATACAGGATATTAAGCAATTTGGGGTGTGATCCACGAACGGCAACAATTTTTGCAAACTCTTGGACCGGTTCAAGTTGTATGTGGGTCAACGGTGGGGCGACCAGTTTGTACCGTCTGTGCACACGTCTAGTGGCTTCGCTTCACCGCCTTCCGTTCTTGCCCGGGTACCCTCGCCGACGGCAAGCCGTCCCAGCGCCTGGATAGCGGCCAATACCCCCCGCGAGTGCTAAAACTCGCTGCAACAGAGCTGCAACAGTGCTTCCCGCCGTCTCAGCGCCTCGATAGCG